>JAIPRL010001215.1:81452-91946 GCA_025469235.1 Pemphigus obesinymphae | reverse complement strand
TAACTCTAAATTAAACCGTTATAGAGCGTTAGCTATGCCAGATTTCCATTTATGAAACTTTTGCGACCCGTTCCCCTCTACACCCTCCATCTAAGCGATACCAGTCCATAGTATCTTAGTCCGTGGATCTAGATAATATTTTTTGTGATAATATCTTTCTAGATGATATATTTTTTTTTTGTTATCTGATCCCAACACTGCCTATCATTATCGATTTCATTGATTATAATAATATATTTTTCTCTGTATATTTTAAACAAGTTAGGAAAGTCCACTTGGACTAAATTCCCGGTTTCCAAACGTATTTTATAGCGTTTTCCATACTTATATATTCTACAGTTTACACTCATATAACCCATCCAGTTCATCTACAGGTGATTGTTACATTGGCGTACCTTTGTCGATTGTTACATTTTTAAATTTGTGATAGTTATTAAAGTTGCGGAAGCACAGATATGTTACCTATACATACTTTTTTTTTGAGGCTATCTCTATGGAATACTTCTGGAAAAATAATGATTACCCAATAATATCCATGATAATATAAAAGTCGCACATTGTAGATATCACACATTGTTCAATTAATTCAATTAATTTTTTTGATTCCCTGATCTGGTCAAACGTGTGACGTCACCGATGGCGTAGATGAACTGGACAGGATATACACACTTTTTGTGTGAAAATTATTAGTATCAACTAGATCAGTACTCAGTAGTGTAATAGATAATGCAAATTTCATATGAAAGTATGGTGTATTTATTATCTACACGAGTGCAGAAAAATGACACCGAGAACGTTAACGGTGTCGAATTATGTTTTATAGTGATACACATACACGCGTGTAGTGTGATACTATCTGCACGAGTGTAGTAGAAATTAATGAAAAAGATGGAAAACACCACACGATTCTAAGGATTATTATTTAGGCAATTTTTTATACTTTGTACGATTTTGGCTTATGTGAGGCGTACATGATCATTAGTTTTAGTAGCCCGTATCAAAAGTATACGGGGAGCCATTACACGCACTCGCGTGCACACTGCACATGTCGGTTATCCGTTATATAATCACTCAAAAATGTATGTTTTTTTACTTAAATAGACGATTTCAATTCCATCAGAATGTCGTAATGAGTTCATCAATTTTAATTTTGAAGAAATATTCAAATTTACCATAACATTTACGAAGGAATGATCGAAGCACTTTTTAAAAATTGTTTTTATTTAATTAAATATTTATGTTCGAAATTTTGAAAATTTTGGAAAGTTTAAATGGTTTTAATCATAGTATAAAATATACAAATGAAAAATGTGGCTCGATCATTCCCTCGAGTAAGTAATGAAAAATCTATATACGTTTTTAAAATTGTTATTGGAGTACGCATCGTGCTGGACTGTTGGAATCAAAATAAGTAGTTTCTGACATTAAACTATAATTCTACAATCAATTTCAAAATAATTTGTTATCCTACTATATAATATTATATAGTTATGTGTAGAAAACAAAATTAATAATATCTATCTCCTTACTATAACGAAGTAAATAATTCCCTTAGTATAACCGTATAACTATGTACTACGGGCAGACGGATTATACAACAAGGTAAAGGATATAAGGTTATGTTTAGAATCCTAAAATTAGTTAAAATTAGTTAGATCTAATCTAGATTATAGTATACAAAACGAAAACTATAACATCCGATAAATATAAATACTTTTTACTTACCATTATAATTTATAATATAACATTGGTAGTAACTAGTATTTTTAGTATTATTAAGTTGTTTTAGTAGATACCTATACTGCGTATCAAAGCCCTAAATAACATATAATTATCAATGAGAACCCACCATTTTCAAATGTTTGTATTATTATATACGTTACTTTTTAATTTAACAATAAAAATTGGATTTGTAGCACAATTGTATACTTAGGTGCATGTTGTACTTAGATGTACGCGCATGCGTGTATTGAAAAAATAGCTGTAAATATTGATTTTCTCTAAGTTTAACCACCCACATTTTAAGATTAGACTTTATTAATTAACATTTATTTTAATAATAGTAAAATTAAAAAAAAAAAAAAGAGAAATGTCACGTAGAGTGTGCTATTTTAAGAAAATCTTCTTTTCATATTAATAGACGATTTTAAAATAGTTTAATTATTTTTAACGTTATTTTATTGAGATGTCCGAAAATCTAAATGTGTTGTATATTATTTTAATCAATATTATCACCCCTATCACCTATATATTATTGTAATAGTAATAATACTCCAGGGGTAAAAGTTTTTATTTTCATTTATTTCAACTATATATCTAACTAAGTATTCAATCCAATCAATCGACTATATATTATTAAATTATATTATATATATTATCATTGTCCAACCTATTCGAGTTATAATATGAACTCTGCTCTGTCTGTTTGGTTTAAAAATCTGATTTAAAACAATTGCACAAGTTGATTCATACTTATTATATATTATATTTTTAACGAAAACCTACTTGATAGGTATTTTAATAAAGTTAAAACAATAAAAAATAATTGCCTTGTATATAAATACGTCCATTTTAAAAACTTTCAAGATTGTGATAAACCATTTTAAATACATTATTATTTATTACAAAAGACAAAAACATAATTTCATGAATGTTATATCCTAGGTAGGCACCTATAAGTACCTATAATTTGTATATACAAACAAACCGTATTGTGTAATTTCCGAAGGGAAAACCGGTTTAAGACTTCTTCGGGTTGAACTATAATATTGCTATGGACACGAAACCGTGTAGCTATAGGCCACTAAGTAGTTTTTTTGTTAAAAAAAAAAACCTCTTGATGCATATTAGTATCGATAAAGTAGTTGCAGTTGCGTGTGTAGAAAAGAAACCAGAATCTATAGTATTGCATTCTTAAGAAATAATAATATAAAATTGGAAATATAACATAGGTATACTGTAAAACCATTTTTATCAAATTTTTAATTAAAATATGAAAAAAAAAATTAACCAACCAGTAGTGGGTGGAAGCACTTCGATCGTTGGATAGGATACTGATGGTGTAGATATATATTGAATTTGAAAGCAATGATAAATAATTTATTTCGATAAAACAATTCTGAGCGAAGCTTTGGTGTATTACTGTCTGTAATAACTAATATATTCGATATATTTTTTCAATTTCTTAAAACCAAAATAATTTAATTCCATAATTTCTATAAATAGTCTAAAATTGGAAAAATCAATTTTAAAAGTTTATATCGTACTAAAATATATATTTGATCTACGTAAGTCTAAAAAAAATCTACTAAAAGTATAAATAATAAATATCGATTTTACACATCTTTTTGAGCGTCATAATATTATACCAAAATAATAAATTTTGTTAAAAAATTTAAATTGCTACAAAAAACGAAATTGTGACCAATGATTTTCATGATTCAATAGAATAACACACGTTAGGGGGCATTCAATCAGTGCCGGCGCTAGCCGGGTGCAAGAAATATTTTGCGAGATATATAAACAATTTCACATAAATTAAATCAAAATTAAATGTTGTATTGTTGTAAGCAGTATAAGTATAAATTACAATTAGAAAATAAAGTCAGGAGCTTTTAATGTATAATTAGGTAGGTAGTTATAAGTATAAGTATAGGTATCTAATTTATTCGGATAAATTGAATAATCTGAGTATTATTAACCATTCAACTTATTTAATTTATTTTATAGCTCATATATTTTCCTATATATTTAAATTTATTTGGTATCTACCTACATTTAGCCATTTTGAAATAATCCCAATAATATTTAAAAAGAATTATTGCTGTTAATAATTTTTACTTTGGATAAAAGAAAGTTAATTTTACATGGTATATTATAGGTACCTACCTACCTAATGAATTAAGTAATACCAATGGCATATTTCGAATTTTCTTGAGGGGGAGATCCAACCCCTATACCCATCTCTCACTTTGTAAATACGCCACTGTCATGAAGATACATTACTTGTTAAATTAAAACAAATATAGGTACAGACAATTAATTTCAAAATTCAAATTAAATTGATATTTAATATTTCTCTCGATTATATAACCGAATAATATAATATAATTCATAGTTGAAAAAATAATACATTTTTTAGTAATACCTAATCAAAAACAAAACATTTTGTTTTGAAATATGGTTAATACTTAATGTAACTATAAAATAAACATAGGTATATTTAATAAATTTAACTGTATGTATGATAAAATCGCAAGTATAATCAAACAACCATATTGTTTACCTATATCGTACCTAATTATTCTAACCGTATAGTCATATATAGGACCATGGTAAATTAAACCATATTTTCAACCATATTAAAATGATTTTTTTCATACACCTATTGTCTATTACACATTCGGGAGTTAAAAGAATATCGGTGTAAAATTGATTTCGATATCTCAAACAGAGTAGATCTGTATTCCGGACATAAAAGCACCTCTTTTATTTATACACAAAGATCATTTAAACATTTAGTACTTACCTATATAACTATTTTATATTTATTAATAACATTCAAGCTTTAAAGTACCTACTTACGTTAACGCCAGACGTCTTCAATCAAAATATAAACAAATATGAGTTGAATTACTGCAGACCATAGATAGTAGATACCATAGATATTCATGTTAACAACTATAATATGACAATCGACGAAGACAAACAATAAAATATTATTTTTGTAGCATTTGCACATACCGATACCATACACTTTTACCATACTCTTTTTTAAGATTTTTTAATATTAAGAATTTGAGAATTAAGATAGGTAATAAAGATTATTATTGACTATAAGCTTTATACCTGTATTATTATATCTGTATTTATTAAAATGACTGTATTTATTAAAATGATTTATTTTTAACATGACAACAAATACAATGAAAAATACCTAGTTATTATTTTGTTATATTATGTATAATATATATTATGTATCCTTGTCAGCAAATGTAAGCACACGACAGATCCCCCTCCCCCTATGCGCTTATGTAATACTTGAACACCCCCTTAACCACTTGTATACAATTTTCAAGTCTTAAAACCTAAAATGAACCCTTTTACGAATTAAATAATTCAAAATTGGGAAAAAAATGTCAAACATATATTTTAATGTTATTTAAACCTATTTTGTTCTTATATACATTTTTTTATGAAAATTTCAAGTATCATCATTTACGAACTTACAGAGAAATAACTATAGCTGATTTTGCCGAAATTGTTTTTACCGTTTTTATGTAAATTGTTGATCGTTTTGACGTTTTCCCTTACGAGTAAAAAAATTATTGGAAAAATCGAAAAATTACCTCTTTAAAGTACCTACCAAATAAATAAAATTTGCTACCGGAAAATGGTGAAGTATCATGTAATTATTGGAGCACTCCTTCTTATATACATTTTGGGTTCAAACATAAAATAAAAATATCATTGTAAAACCAATAAATTCCTCGCTTTGCTCAGAATTTAAAAAAATCAAGGTAAATAGATAATATCTATTAATCTATATAGGTACCTAATTCAAGGCTTAAATCTAGTTTACCATATTACTTAAGATTTTAGATTTTTCATCGGAATCATTTGTACCTACTTGACTTATGGTGAAGTTAGAATTTATCGTTCAGACTTAGTAAATGTTATAAGATTATAAATTTTCTTCGTCCTACCGCCGGAGTGGGAGATATCATAGGTATATAGGTACACACTTCGTTTCATTAAAAACATTATTTAAATCTAATTGATCAATCCAACCAGAAATCATAAAATGGAATACGAGCAACACAAATGCGCGAAAATATATCAAATTTGTAATGTCGCATATGCCTGTAGTGTTATTAACATCTATAGACTGTAGAATATCGCGCACATATAATGAACGGTAAATTTGTGAATTTCAAGAACCTACAACTAACAAAAAAGTTCTGACTTTACTGTCATTCAAGTATCTACATTATTTTCGTATTAAAAAAAATACGAAATTCTCGAGAGGTGTGGTGAACTAGATTTATTCGTAATTGATAATTACATTTAAAACAGCCATTTACTTTTTTTTCAAACTAGTTAATTTTCAAAAATCCATAAAATGAAACATTTAAAACAATCTTTGATGGATGGTGGTTTTTACCTGGTTACGAGTATGTTAATATTTGTAATATTCGAGGGTTCAAACTTGGATTTGATCGCAAACACATTTTGGAACAACAGAAAATCATAATTTTCAAATATTTGTAGGTACATACATAATATATTACATAGATATCATATTGTATATAGGTATCTGTTATATCAGGTATGATATTCGATTCCGTAATAAAATATAGAATTAGTTTATTATTTAATTACGTTGTACTGTACGTTTTACAATTAAATACAGTATTATTATTTGAAAAAACAGTATAGGATGATTTTTTTGTTTGGTTTGCTTTTTTACCGCTCTTTGATTTTTTCTTCTATGACAGAGACTGTGATAAGGTTCGTGATTATAGAACCATCAACAACAAAGATGGCGTCTTATGGGACGGGTCGGGTTTGTTGTCGTTCTTATGTGATCGTCTAATTGAAATAACAATAATAATAATAATAATAATAATAGTAATAATAAGAGAATTAACTAGTTATATCTAATCACATTTTTAATAATATTCCGTTTTTTCACTGTGATTTGGTGTTTCGGACGTTTCGGCGTACCTTCCGGAGACGATTTCTCTCAAATACTTTCTGTTTGTGCGGGTTACTCGGTGGTGGTGTGTGTGTGTGTGTGTTTTCTTTAATTCGGTGAGTTTTTTTTATGTTGAACTTTGGTAGTTATAATGTGTAAAGCACGATCGAGGAACGATCAGTCATGTTGGTCAATCGGAGAACTCGGAATATATTCGATCGTTGTTTCATAGACCTGGCTACACACGGCCGTGTGACAACCACTGTACACGTATAATTCAATTGGCACACATATGAGCCGCACGATAAGACTGCACTACAAGACTGAACAGCGCTTATAAGACTGACGATAAAGCAATTTGTACAAGTACGTAATATACCTAACCTTGTGAACAAGATTATTATATAGTAATGTTTATTGACAAAGTTCAACAATAACTGAAATGATTTCTGAATTAAATTGTGCGATACAGCATTTTGCATCGTAAACACTACGTAACATCCCGTTCATGTCCATTGCTCTTATCTATTCAAACTGTAATGTAAATACATAAAAAAACAAATATATATTTTATAACACCACACTAATATGTAGGTACCTGTGGTAAATAGATAATACATGTATACCACAAATAATATTAAATGTTTTATAATTATCGTTGAGTCTAAATTTTACACTGTGACTAGAAAAATGTCCTAAATTCTAAAGTCAAGACTAGTATGACCACACCACTTTATTGTTCTTTAATACACAGTTCATGTTTATATAATATTATAGAGTCGGTATAGATAGGTACTTATTTGTAAAATATGATTTTTGATTATTCCGATACCAATCGCCTCTAAAATAAATGAAGAGATATTTTCAATACAATTCAAACTCAATAATAATATTAATAAGTATTAGGTAGGTACAAACATTATTTAAAATGGTGAATTATTTCTATAACTACCAAGGTATATAAAACAAAGGTTATGGATATTATGTATTGGCCTGCCTATCTTCTATATATAATTTAAAAACATAATAAGGTACCCTACTGAGACTAAATTTACCTTCTTAACACATTTTTAAATTCAGTTAATATAATACTTATTGGTTTGATTAGCTGTATTAATATATTCTGCTGAATGTTTTATCAGTTAATTATCGGTACGTATCTACCTATCTTTGTGCAAACAAAATATTTGGATAGTTAGTTTTATTTGTTAAAAAATTCAGCAAATTTACCATGTATTGAAGTATTTAGTAAATTTTCAACAAAATTTTTTTTTAATTTTTGAATTTATATTCCATTACCTAGCATAGATGGATGTTATTAAACTATCAATTTTGATTGTCTGCTCATATATATATATGTAGTACATACAACATCTATCATACAATATTATAATCAATATTGATAATGTTATAGGCAGGTTGTAGGTAGGTAAGTCCTATTTATTATATTATGTTTATATCAATATATATATACATTTTAAATAATATAATACCTAGGTATATTGATATAAACAACATTTAGGTATTTTCAACTAATGTTTTTTTAACTAATGCTATAACTAATTTATAACTTAATTTTGTTTGAATTCAATAATTTATCTGTTTATAAATCCATGCTAATTAACTAAAAATATTTTATAGTTAAATTAAGTAATTCTTTTTATTTATTAGATAGGAGGTACCTATCTAATTATTTTATCAACATAAATTATTGTTTTTTATTTAATAAAATAGATAGGTAAGTACCTACTTACTTAATATTTAACATTATAATAACCAAGTATTGGGTACCTACCGTAAAAATGTGGTAAAACATGTTTAAAAAAAATTCACATTTATCTATTTATAAATCTAATTATCACTTATTTTCTTATTGATTTTAAATTACTTTAAAAATATACCTACCTACCTATATTTTATTTTATACTAATGCACCTTCTAATATACCTATCTATATTTATAACCAATATTTATTTTACTAAGTATAAATAGATGCCTAAGTTAGACATAAAATTATAATTTAAAATCTTGAATGTTCCTTATATAATTAATAAAAAATAAAATGTGGGTACTATAGAACATTACAGAAATATTAGAATTGTTTATGTTAATTAATATGGTATGTATTTTGTTGTTGTAATTATTATCTACCTACATTTTTTCTAGAGATACTTTTAAAAATAGTGAGTATGAATCCCTGACAAAAAATCCAACTCAAAGTTATCTGTAAAAATAGATGTGTAATAGATAGATACAAAATCCTATACAAGAAGTCCGAACATATTTTTGATGATTAAACAAATGTATGTAAAAACAATTTTATTAAAATAAAATAAGTAAGAACAATTTTAACTATACCTACTATAATGATTATGTTTTTGAGAGTATCTTATATCTTTTCTACAAACAAGGAATTATGTACCTTGTATCAAGATACCCAAAATGAATGTATTTTGTATCATGCAGCAACTATCAAGATATATATATTTTTTTTTTTTTTTTGTATCTGGTACAACCCTGACTATCATTAATATGGTATTATTTTCTGTATCGTATATTGTTTATACAGGTACCTACTATTTTAAAAATAGTTAACTTTTTAGTAAACTGCAAATACAATTTATATTTCAGCATAACAATTTCACCTAAACCATTGAATAATTATAGAGATCAGCGAAAGAAAGAAACATAAAATACGCAGGAATTAATTGAATAATCTTTCTGAGTTTCTATGGAAGCAAAATAACACAAAAAGAGATATTTCACATTTTATTTCACTGGTAGATAAAATTACCTGCTATTGAATTTTATCAATTTAATTATTTTAGTAAATTAGGTATTTAAACATTTCTTTATTTTATATACTATATAATATATGTATTAGGTATAATGTATTTATATTTTAAATGTAGGTATGCGAAGAAAAAGAAGACATGATATTTTAAATGTAAATTGACGATGACCATAAATCATAACTTGAAATTATGTAATAATTCTTAAAAAATATTTTATATTACTACCTGCTACACTACAAACTAGGTACCTACATATTATTATCAAAAAATTTATGAGATTAAAATAACTAAATAAATATTACAAAAAATATTTATCAGATTATAGTTTTCAAATTACCCAGACTACAGATATGTATAATAAACTGTAGTAGGTACAATATTATTAATTATGGGTAGCTACTTACCTAAATATTTTAACTTTAAATAATAGACAAAATAAAATTATACAAATGCATATTATTATTAAGTTCCTTTGAAAGTCAAAAATCGTTGTATGGCAAAAGTTCAAACTTTCGATATTAATTTGATTCTTAAAAGATTGAAGATCGTCCAGTCTTATTTAATATTTGAAATAATTCCTTCTCTGATAATTTTAAAACTATATATTTATATTTTATTGAGGTGATTAATGATGAACTTTATTAATTATTAATGTAATGAAATAATAATATTACTTTATTATGTAAAACTTATGAATTACTACCTACATGTTATTAAACAATATATTGTTAACTATAGGTTTGTGTAATTTTTGTCTTCTACTGACTCATTCTTTTATTATTTTTGATTTCAATATTTTACTGTGCTCTCAACACTTTTACAACCAACAACAAAACAAGACAGGGGAATTTTTAATAATAATAATAATAATATTTATAATAATAATAATAATAATCTTTATTAACGGAAATGTATTCCAATTTACAATAATATAATATATAACAGAACAGATTAGAATTTATACATGAATTGTAAGTAGGTATTTAAAATATTACAATAATA
>JAIPRL010001215.1:63716-81352 GCA_025469235.1 Pemphigus obesinymphae | reverse complement strand
GACATGACATTTAAATGAAAGAAATCTAAGGAAATTATTTTGAACTCTAGATAACTTCTGAAGTTGACCTGAAGAGTTAGAGTTAGAAAGCCATACTAGAGAACCATATACCAATTTTGAACGAACCTTATGTTATACATATATATACGTAAGTTACAACATTAATGTTTGTGGAGCGATAATATCAAAATACATATTATGTATAATACATAATTTTAGGTAGGTACATATCTGCGTATTCGTGTTGCCAAGTATGTATTATTATACCGTGGTTTTACGCAGTAATAATTTTAAATGTTTTATTATCAAAATATTCTGTGATAATACATTGATAATGATACACAGCCCACAAAAATGGCTGTCGTGATGACTTTACTTTTACCTGGGAGTTGGAAATCTAGTTTATTTTACATATCTGTGACCCAGATAAAGACATAACCAACCATCAGGTTAAAAAAATACATAATATATTATATAATCAATTTGATATATTCTTGTACCTACTATTAATATAAATTAATTTTATAATAAACTATAATTAGAATTTAAATTATTAGGCAAAAGCTATAGATATTAGATTATTCAAATTTAGTGTGATTAAATGACATTTATTGATGCTTAGTTATCTAATGTGTTAATGGGTACATAAATACATCAAAAATTATTTTTATTTCACTTGGAGAGAACAGTTTAAATATTAATATACATATCTGTATATCATAAGTTAAAAATCAAAGCTCATTAAAAAAAAAACGATGTTAGTTTATATATTAAATTTGAAATCAATAATTTATCTATAAAGTTAATAGAAAATTAATTTTTTTAATATTATTTCTTAAGGAACTTCTAAATAATCTTATTTAATTTCTTTCTTTAAGGGAAAGTGAAAGCAATAATGTGGGATAAAAATCATCGGTTTAATTTTATTAGTACAAATTTAAGATTTTGATACTTTGGCGAGGGATTTAGTTACAAGTAAGTATGTACAATTAACAGTTTGAATCTAATAAATAAATATATTACCTATTGCTTCTATACATTTTTAAAATGCATCATGTTTGAGTTTTTTAGTACTTAGGTAAATACCTACTAATAAATTAATTTAATTAAATAAAGCCTCGGGGAGCAAAAAGTACAGAAAAGTATGATTGAACTAAAATAATAATTACAAACTAAGTGCTTAAATATAATAACAAATATTATAATATATGTAAATCAGTTAAATTACATAAAACTAATATAAATTATTTGAAAGATAAAGAAAAAAAAAGAGAAAGAGACAGCTAGATAATAAAAAATAAAAAATAAACATAAAGAATATTATTTATACAATTTTTTTAATTTAATTAAATAAAAAAATTTGAGTGTAATAAGCTCAGACTATCAAAGTTAAAATCATAATTTTATATAGAGTTACAGGAAGATAACATTCAGTTGATTGGTGCATTTTGACTATAGTTTTGACGGTGGTGATCTAATTTGAAAGTAATATGGTTCCTAATAAAATGAGATGGTGCATTAAAACTAATTTTGGAAAGTATTTTTGGACAATTCATCATTAAGTAATTTATGTATAAATGATATATCATTAAATATACGATGTTTAGCTAAACTTAAGAACGTGTGCAGTATTATTTTTAACAGTAGGTGTAATAGTTTTTAGTTCTAAAAGTTTTAAGAACTGCTCTTAAATATTTTCAATTTTATTAATCCAAAATTCAGTAGTTGGGTTCCAAATAATACTATTATATTCTAAAATAGAACGAACAAGAGAACAGTAAAGTACTTTTGAACATAGTGGGTTTGAAAACTCCCAACAATTTCTTTTTAGAAACCTTTACATTTTTCAGCTTTTTTATATATCATATCTAAGTGATCATTAAATTTGTGGTTATTAGATAAAATTACGCCTAAATCTTTTATCGTTGAAACTATATTTAAAGGAATTTTGTTAATTGTATAATTTGTTTTTAAAGGATTTTTACAACGGGTAAAAGGTATTTTACAATGTTTCTCTACATTTATATTAAGCATTAGCAAATATTAGTAAAATTATATTAAATTATTTAATAAATATTATTAGTATCTGAATTTATACAGTGTTCAAACACTAACTGAAAACACTCAATATCCTTGTACAGAGCCATGCCATTTGATTTTTTTTTTAGTTATACTTAGTAATACACATTTTCAAGCCCTCAACATTTTTTACTATTTATTAGATATACACATGCTCAATACAACTTTTTTTTCTTATTTGGCAACACCCCATTTTGACTATTAATTATATTTTTCGTATATTTTAATGGTCAAACCACTTTTATGAGTCTAAAATCAGCTAAGATATTTGGCATATATATGGCAATTTAAAGTTATTTAATACATTATATTTCATACTATTTTTCACAATACTTACTGAAAGTATAATAGGCACTTAAATAACTGGGGTTTTATTATTCTTCACTATTTATTGTATTTTATAAGACAATGTGCAAGCCTTCAAACATGTTTGGGAAGCGTTTTTTGCATTCAACGTCTAAGCCGAAAGTTTAAAATGCCCAATAAAAAATTAAACTTAAAAAAGTGGTTTGACCATTAAAATTCATGAAAAAATATGAAAAAAAAAATCAATGGTCAAAATGGGAGGGTTGCCATTTTAGAAAAAAAAGTTGTATTGCGTATGCGCATATCTAATCAACAGTAAACAATTTTGAGTTCATGAAAATGTGTATTACTAAGTATATAACAACTAACTAAAAAAAAAATTCTAATTGCATGGCTTTGTACAAGGGTATTAAGTGTTTTCAATTAGCGTTTCTACACTATAATATTATATGAAATGTAAAGTGTATTTTACATTTTGATATTTATTTATTTTTTTTTTGGTATGTTTGTCTACAATCCTATGCATAAATAAATTAAAATAATTTTGATTGCAATTATCGGTAAAAATAAACTTGAGATTCCAAGTGTAAATTTTTTGGCATATTTCTAGATATTTGTTTGGAAATACATAAAAATTTCATACTTCTGAATGAATGCTTTAAATTGTGCATATTTTTCATTAATGTTTTTGCATATTTTATATATTTTTTGATACTTTTGAAATTTTGTGTGCATAAATATTTACATATTTTAAATTTAAATTTGCATATAAATCCTGGCCCTACTTCTTTAATATCACTACTTAGTATACTGAGAGAAGGTATTGTAGGATAATGTGCATACTATTGTACTATTACCTAGGTAATATTGAACTATAATAAATCAAAATAAGAATTTGGAATTTACCCATACCTAACCGTATAAAAAATATTTGGTATCTTTTTTTGACAATTAACAATTGTATTTTATGGGGTATTTTACCCAAAAGATACGTGTGCCATTCAAATTTCACCAAACTCAAGATAATTTATTCAATATTTATTCCTGTTACCATACATTGCTAAATATTGACCACTATTATTATATGTATTTATACATTTTTACACCCAGAACTTTTAATAATTTAATTAAAATTTTAATTTGTACAGTTCATGTTGTGGGTGTACTTTTTTATATCTACATATTGTATGAACAATCAAAGTATACTTAGAAAATATTATGATCTCAAAATGATACCCCATACATTGTATGAGTTTGATAGGGATATTAAAAAATTCATAGTACAAAATGTACTCGATATTAAAAATTATTCATAACTTCAATGATCAAATATAGTTAAACTTGAAGTAACAAATCTATCTTCAGATATCTATTAACTAAACAATAGTTATTAATTATAAACAATGTAAAATATAACGAAATAAGAAAAATTATCATTCATCCCAATCTACTGTACTATTTTGTACTGTATTTTTTATACTGTATAATTATTTTGTTGTTTAACTTTTTTTTAGAGAAACCTAGTATGTCTAATATTTCTTGACTATGTATATATTTTTGACCAAAAAATATATTTAAAAGTTATCTATCATAGGTAATAATAATAGTGAAACAGTATCGTATTTGTGTGCATTCCTCATATTCTTGTTAATATCATATATTTTGTATAATTTGTATTAATATAGATTCTTCACAATATATTAATATATTTATATTACTTTCTATTGTGTATTTGTGTTTTATTTACTTCTTAATTTTATAATAGGTATAATGTATTTGTTATTATTTCAATTATTTTTCTGTTAGCAATGGATACTAATTGTTATTTATTATGTACCCATTATATATTTTGTTGTTGTTATTATAGTGCATTCTAAGGTACCTAGATATCAGACTAGAATCTAGATATGTCGTAACTTTAAAAATTGATATTTGCATTCTTATACAAAATTTGAGTATTGAATTTAATTAATATTAAAATATTTTTTTTACTTTTATAAGTATTACATATTTGTTAATACCTACTTATACTATGTGTATACTGTATACCTCACTTTCTATGTGGATGTATTTACACAAGAATAGTCATAGGGGATAATACACGTGTACTTATATCTAAATTACCTATTTATTAAAATTAATTACCTAGGTAAATATATTTTTAGTCCAAAAATTTACTTACATTTGCTCATGTTGCAAAATATTTTTTTTACATTTACTTTTAAAATTATGTAGGATAAATCATTTTTCTACGTGTCATCCCACCTGCGGCCAGGAGTTCTTATTGGTATTGTATGTTTTTATTGCAACAAGCCAACAAGTATTGTGTTTGTACTGTAATAAGTACTCCTAACATGGTTTTGCCTCTAGGATCGTGACTAAAACGCCCTAGTTTTCATGCCCGCGTGTATAGAGCCCTATATTTTTATATTGACAATTAATATTTTTAATGTTAACGTGTATTTTGTCAATTATTATCTTGATATTTTATAATAACATACTTCATATGCCCATTTAGTATCAATTATTATATATATACATAAATAAGTGTAAAAAAATACTTCTATGTAGGCAAACTTTAAGAAAAATTAAAATACACAAAATACGAGTACCTATATAATAATTAGAAAACCAGTATTAGTAGTTTTAAAAAGTAAAAAAATCAATTTTTTTAAACTACAATAATTTGTGTTTTAATAAACAGTATATTAAAAAACCAAAATGAGTTTCACTCCAAAACGTTATCCTCTATCGATAATAAATGTTTAAACTCTAAAATCATTGTAAGAACTTGTAGTAACAGTTTTGCTTAATAATGTTTTATAACACTGACAATTTTCGGCGTGGTGTCAGAAATGAATAATAATAATTTAAAAAATTAAAACTTAATTATAAGCAAACTAAAATGTCATAGGTATTATTCTTAGTTATATACATAATGTAAAAGTTAAACAAACTTCAGTTCTATAAAAAAATTATAGATTATTATAGATTTATTTATGTATTTAACTGAATGATTACACCGTGTGTACCAAATCAGTAAATTTGGAATTTGATCCTTATCTTCTCAATGGTGCGTCGGTTCACCTATTATGTATTGTATGTTTGGTTTTAGTAAAATTTAAATTTTCAACATTTTAAATCAAAATATATCAAAACTTCATCTAGCATCGTTTTTGATCAACATTTTTCCGTATACTCGTATATACTGTGTTTAACTGGTTAATGTATACTAAATACTATTTTAAAGTTCTTTATTTCGACTAGAAACCGGTAAATTTTAAAGATTATGAGTAAATGTTTTTGGGTTTTAACGCTTTTAAAATGTTTTTTTAACAAATATTTGTAATGAAAATTATAATAATATTAATAAATATTTGCGTATTTATATATATATATATATATATATATATATAGGTAATATAATATAACCATAATAAATGAATGTTTAATGTTTATATTGATATTGGTTAAAATTTCGGTAAATGAAAAATTGATAAACCCCATTAGTTCTTACTCTTAAGTACTTATTTCTTCTCATTATTAAAATAAGGAATATTTAATGTTTAAATTTTTAGTAGATTTATCAATTTAAAAGTCATAAATATACTGTCATAATTCAAAAATACTAGGGTTGTTGGTATTAATAAATGTCAATTGAAATACGTATTCGTAGGTGGTAGGTGTATAGTCAAAATCTAACCAGCTTAAAATAAATTGTATTTATTATTTCAAACATTCTTATATTTGTTTTAAAGCTGTTTATAAAAAGATAAAGCAAATACCTTGTTATCAATGGTGTAACGCCGACCATGAGCTTTTGCGGATGCATACGAATCTGGGATTGTACAAAATGTTGTGTGAATTTATTCATTCTGCTAAATGATCTCTCTCTTATTCATTTGTACGTATCGTTCAGCCTTTATAATCCGTTGTTTCACAGTTGATTACCATTGTTGAAGAACAAAATGTCTTCCTTTGAACCGTCTAGTAACATGATACAATAACTTTTTGCGAGGAATTAGAATCTTCAACATGAATTACATAAATAAATTTACTTTACGTAATGTTCCTTGAGCTTTGCCAAATAATTTCTTAAGCTTGAGCGTCGTTTTACTACAACTAGGCAAATCAGTCAGTATCTTAAACCAGTGTTCACTCCAAATAGAGATAGAGTATCTATGGGTGTTAATATAATGTCTGCAGTCTGTTCAATAATGCTGCATGACCATAAAAAAAAAAATGTCATAATTCAAAAAGAGTAGAGTTTCTGGTATTAATAAATATGTATTGAAATAAGTGGCATAGGTAAATAATAAAAATCAAGGTGTTATATTCAGATAATATATAATGCGTAATTTAATTTGACTGCTTTATCATACTATTCAAACAACCTTATTTCTTTTAATGAATTACGACCGACCTTCTATTATGGGGTATAGTTGGTTCAAATAAATCGACAGGAATATATTTGATAGATACAAATTAATGTTCATAATGTAACCTATCTATGAATATAATACTATTATTAAAAACAAATTTTATTTGTTCATAAATCGTTACTACGTCACATGTATATTTCACAGTACCATTTATCCAATTAATTATTTGTTTTCAAACCAGTAATGAAGTGAAACTGAAAGAAATGAACATGTGCAATAATCCCGTTTTCCCGAACGTTCTCTGAGGGGTTGATTAACCAGCAAAAAATCACTGTCAGTCGATATCGGTGATATAGTAAAGGACGTATTAACCTTGTGCGAACCTCCTCTGGAGGGGTAACTAGGCAGCAACAAAGTTTAAAGTAATATATGAATATTGATGTATGCGTCAGATACAACTGAACTTAATAGGATACAATCTATTTTAATTTACGAAATACGATGCATGCGATAACCCGCCTGAAACTCTTTAATAGGTACGTAATTTATCTGGTCTTAGACTTAATTAAATTTAATGTAGTTGTGTGTTCCGATGCGTCTGAAATTAGCAATATTTCGATGAGATTTCATTACCAGCCGGAGCTTTTCCTTCGGCGATGTGTGTGAGAATTGAAGACGAATTCGGCGAGAAACAAATGTCGAGTCGAATTTTTTTTATCTACAAGCACACTAGGTAGATTTAATCAAATAAATATCACGACGCGAAGAAAGAAAAGGCAAATACACCGATCAGCAATCGGGCCGTTTAATAGGAGAGATGGACATTCTTCTGCTATCCCAGAGACACCAACCGTGTTGTTGCATGCCGACTATGTGGCCGCACAGTGACGAGACGGTATGATGCGCTAGGACGGGGTTAGGGTCAATTTGCGGGGCATTGCCTCGAAATTTTCGTGCGTCCGGGGAAGGGCTTATTGTCGACTAAGATATTTTAAACGCGTGTGACTTTTTATCTTTTGCAGCGCAAGCGTTTCGTCGTCACGCGTGATCATAAGACGAATTTCACTTACGTGAGTTCAAATATAATATTGAGATGTGATATAGAATCGACTGTTTTTTTATATATAATTTTACATATAGGTATCTGGTGTATATATTATTCCTATTACATCTGTTCGTAATTTAATGTATATATATTAATACATATGATTACATTTATCGAAGACGCATATTATGTTACATAATAGTTTATGTCGTCTTTCGATCAATATTATAGTGTCTAGTCTCATTCTTCTTATATGTTATTTAAAAGTTGCAAATTAAAATCTTTATATAAGTATATAGGTTTATAATTTGCTGTTGCGCGTGTGAGATAGTTTTTATTTAACACCTCCTGATCACACGTTGTCCAAAATTACCTTAGGGTTAATAAGAAAATCTTTGTTCGAGGTAACGTACTTTCTACGTATTTTTATTGAGATGTGATTTGTTTTAACATTTTACATTTTTACATTCAAAGTGTGACATTTTTGTGAATATACCAAACATAGTCTGGTTTACTTTATTCTGTACCTACGGTTTATTTTTTATTATTATTTGAAGTTATGTAGACGGTTTATTTATGTTATGCTTTTGATAGTTCAAGATAGAAGTGGTGATAGGAGAGATGAATGGAATTTAAACAGTATAGGTACTTAAATTTAACCCTATCTTGTTTTTTCTTGTTTAGCTTTGTTTTTCGTTGGTTTTCTTCCTCTTCTGTATTTATCCTTCGGATGTCTGTTGATTGATGTGAATTGTTTGTATATCCATACATGTTAGTGTTCAATGTTTTGGATCATGTAGTTTGAATCATAGGCGGTTATTTTCTTCGTGGATTTCGGCATATACATTTAACTCATAAATATTTGCTTTCATTGTAATTGTTTTATTTTTATTTATTTTTTATTGCAAATCTGTCTTCATTAGGTATATGTGGACCTCTCGTGCTTTCGTGGTGTTGTTTGATATTAGTAAAGTGGGTACATCGTGAAAGACCTTGAAATTTTGGTTCTCGTGGTGGTAAATAATGGATCCTTGAATTTGACAGAACGCTGATGGGATCTATATTTTGAATACATGTTTTACAAAATCTATATATATATTTCGTATATTCCTCTTCATACGTTATGAATAGATATGTACATTTAAGTTATGTATATGTTTATTTTCATATTGATTTATCATATTTGTATATTTAAAAAAAAAATGTTTTATATTATGTTATTTTAAATATTATCCCTAATATTTTATTACGTTTTAATAAATTAGCTTATATTTATATGCATGTACCTATATGTTAAAAAAAAAACCATGTTTAGTTAAATAGTAATATTATGTTAAATAATTTCTTATTTATTTTTACATGCTATTGGAAAAGAGAAATTGGTTTTACTAAATAAATAGCTCTTAAGTATAAAATAAATTTTATATTATTAAAAATTTTATTAAATTATGGAAATTTTCTAATGGCTAATGTTTCTTAATTTTATTAATAATAATAAATCATACCTATATGTTAATATTTTTAGTATGTATGGCATTATTCCTGAAGTTTTTAGTCACATTGTTTTGTGTGCCGGCATAATTAATAGGTATCTATATAAAGTTTGACTATAACATATTCAAATTTTAGATAATTTATATATTACTTGTTAAAATAATATGATTATATTAATTAAATATAATGTACCTATTTAGTTTATAATATTTTATATTAATATTAAAATTAAAATTATGTGTTATAGATATATATTCTAAAGCTAATATTTGTAATAATTATTGTTTTTCTTAAAGTCACATAATATAATATTTGATTTGGTACACTTTTGGACTATGATACGTGAGGCGCTTTATGAGTTATAAAAAAGTAGATTAGGACGCTTATGAGGTACTGCTCCGACATTTTTAGATTTTCACACTACATAATTTGAAATTCATTTCAAAATAATCTCAATACACTTCAAAATTTATTAGTAGATACATAATTTCAGAGTTAAATTATTATTTTGACATACAGTTAAATTTGTATAATGTGATTTCTTTCACACATTATGCATAATATTTTAAGTACGTTATTTATATTTTTATGTGTAAAAAAACTACATTTTCAGAGTAATACTGTCTTGTCTTCGGAAACATTGTAATCCTAGACAGTTAGCATGAGTCTAAAATAGGTCATTCGAGCTATCGTCACTGACGCCGGATTGGTCCGATCAATATAGCGTATTCAGATTGCGCAGTGCACACGATGCACCAGTCCCGTGGCCATCGGTAAAACTCCGTTTAGTGCTTATTTCTGACGCATCCCAAATATTCTAGACATATTATAAATACCTATACTTTTTTTATTTATATAGGTATTCGTTTATTTCCAATACCTATATTGATATAAAAGTCGTATTATGTCAATTTAAAAATGTTCAAGAAAAAATAATTGATTATTCGTATAGTTAAGAGAATGTTAGCGCAAACAACTTTGAATGAAAAACTCGCATTTCTCATTTTTAACAACTTATAGACATCTTAGAAATATCAAACAAAAAATATATTATAGATAAAAACATTATCTAGTGCCCTACGTAGCCTTTTTTCGATATTTCAATTTTTTTAAGTTATTTATTTAAAAAAAAAAAAAAAAAAAAAATCGAAAAACGTATTTAAATACACATAGGTATTATAAAACGGCTACGTAAATCGCTGGACAATATTATTGTTAATCATTTAGTTTTTGTTTCATCTTTCTACGATGTTTTTATGTTGTTATAAATGAGAAACGTTAAAGTTAATAATATAATTTTATAAATTTATAAAAAAACAACCACAATAGTAATGGGACTAATTATTATTCGTTTTTTAATTGCTATTTTAATTTTTCTTAAAATTTTCTAAAAATGTAATCACTTAAAAACGGCCGTGCTGACATCCTCTTCACAACTCGTCGTGTCGCGATATTGACAATATGAGATGTGTACGTTGTTCACAGCTAGCCGTGTTAAACACAACTACAGGGCATTGCCGCTAAAATATATTACACTATTATAATTAAAAATATCAATTATGCAATTTAATTATGAATATATTAACATTAAAGTATTAAAGCGTAAAGAATATAATTTAATTAATAATTACACGAATTTACGTAAATATAATTTAAACCAGATGTAACCACACGGCCAAACGTTGAAATATTTCAACTATGCGGAATTCGTGGTACCCGTGTTGGTTGACACGATCGAAATTGCTATACCGCATTTGAATAAGTCAATCAAAAGATAGTATTTCGCACGACCCGGTACTGCATGGCGAGTTTTGTGTAAAATGAGTTTCTATATTACATTATTATACTCTGCGTGCGTAAAAAGTGTAAAGTCACGCTTGCGCATTTCGGTGTAATGCTTTGTTAAACCAAATCCATTGAAAATTGTAAAACACTGCCTTTGTTCAAGATAGTATTTACTCTCTTTCCGTCAATTATATACCTAATAATGTTAATTTAAAAATCATATATGTACCGTACGTATATATTAGCTCTTTATACCAAGTGCCAACCACCAAGTAAATGTGTTACAAAATACAAAATAATAGTACAGCTTACTATAATTAATTTGCATCAATTATCCCTTTTATTAAGATCGACAATTAACCTAACCTAACCACTTATCAATCGTCACGGTTCACGACGTGTGTAAAGTTTCGAAACAATTTGTAACCAACTTTTTGAACCTCGTAGTTTACGATATACAGCTGGTTTCTCATCGGGGGGAAGAATCTTCACTGTAGCCACCAGAAATTATCCCACACGTTTTAAACATTTTATATTCTGCTTAATTTGTAACCTTTTTGTGATAAATTTTTTAGAATTTTTAACCTTGCCGTTTTCGAGTTCTGAGTATTTTCTTAGTGTAAAGTTAAGGAATAAGTAAAGGAAAGTTTTGTTGAAAACTGCATCTATCTATTTTTAAAAGGATGCTATATCGACGTTTTTCAGGGGTAAAACATTTTATGTTTTTTAACCGATATTTGAGTTAAAACACGTATTATAAAATGAATAGAAGGCAATATTTTGGAGTGTACCACGTTTGGGGTTTTTTAATTTACTAATTTACAGGCGTCCCTATAGAGTACCAATAGTTGCTCACAGGAGTTCTGTGGGAATCCTAGTTGTGGATTCAGTGGAATGCCTAGTTGGGAACACAGCGGAATTCCCAATTGTGAATATAGTGGGACTCCTAGTTAGGAATCCAGTGGGACTCCCAGTTTATTATAAAAATTACAAAAATGTAAAAAAAAGTTCCACTGATAAGGGGCACCCTCCAAAGGTCTTCCCTTCCCGCATGACGTCGGTATGTCCCCATGGTGAGGTGGTGGATAAAATACGCACCAAATTTCTTCCCTAGAACTGGGGAATTGAACCCACTGTCCTCTTTACTATTATCATACGGTCTGTTACTCCGTATGCCATACCCACTTCGCTATTTTATGTCGATGAGTATATCTAGAAAGTTTTACTTGTATATAATATATATATATTAATAATATTATATTATATTATTTTCTCTAAAATGTCGATATAAAAGGTACTCTACTATTGTAATAATGAACGTGATGTCATTAATTTTATTAAGAACATACCTACATATAGAACATAATTCAATTTACCTTATGTCTATATAACCTAAATAAGTGATATCCTGATAACATTTCAAAATGGGTAGATAATAACTGCACCAAACGACAACCATCGTTACGACATAGTTGGTGGTTTAAACTAGTTTTTTGCACCATGCTATATAATTGACGCGTTGTATTATTATATATAATTTTATTTTATATTATTATTTATTTGTATTATTATCATATTATATGAGAGGAAATAAAATACAACTAAACGTGAGTAAATGGCGCATCGTGCATGCATTTTTTAAGTGTGCACAACGGACAGCGTTGCGGTACCGTCGAGACAGTGGCCGAGACCACTATGTAAAACCTATATATAAATTTATGACGGCGGCCGACCGAATATCAGCAGCAACCAACAATACGGCGGTGCGATACGTAATATGTTGGTACAATAATAATATTAACAGTAATATTCACGGGCACAACAGTTACTAAAACAAGAATGAATAAATAATAATTTTATATATAAAAACACGGTCGGTAATTTACTGAAATTTCAGGCGGTGCACGTGCGCCTATGCTCCTAACATATGAGCCGCTACTGATAATTACCAATGTTTTTTTTTACTCATGTTGACTTATTACCAGTTCAATTTATTAATATTATTGGGATGGCCCTTTCCCCCTTTATACTAAGTCACATATATATATATATATATATACACATTGTCCATTTTTTTATACGAATGAAAATATAAATATATAAATAGAAATCCTTTTCTGACTACGGTCTTGTAAAAATGTATGTATCCTATCGGTCAGTAGCGTAGATAGGAATATTGCAATGTAGGGGGAGGGGGTGTTAAGTATAAATTAAACTAAGGTCTTACATTTTTTGTTAGGTTGGTTGCTTAATGCTCAGACTATTATTGGACCATTGAAGGACCCGGTTCAATAGTGTTTATATACAAAATAATGTAAAAAATTATAATGCATTTATTATGTTAAAACGTATGAAAAAACGCAATCCCCCCGGGTATAAACACCCAAAAACCTCCCTGGCTACGCCACTGCAGTATCGGTAAGTGCTGGTTAGGCATTAATTGGGAACGGAACGGTTAAATGTATCTCCCTGGGAAGTTCCTGATAGGTATCAAGTACAAAACGGGACGTCCTTGGAGGCTAATACATACTACGTACTAATGATATTTCGAGTATTTTGAGGTCCTTTCTTTTGTCAAGTCTAGACTTGCCTTTGTGTATTCTATATGAAACATATTAATAGGATTTTATAAGGATTCATTCTCAGTTTGCGGATTCCTAGTGTTATTATAGTGTACATATATTTTATTAGGAATGAGTATAGGGACTCCCAATGAACTACCGAACGGAAGTCTTGATCGGGACACTAATGGGACTTTAATATCGTGCTACTAGAGTTATACCATTTTTTATGTACTAGGTATATCTAATCTATACATTCATATAGTTTTTTAAAATTAGAAAATAGATAACATTGAAATCTGAATTCTTTTGATTAAGAAGAATTATACATTACTTATTATGGCTATAAAGATACCGCATTTAGTATTAATATCGTCAAATTGTATAATACAATATTACAATAGCATTTATTGCGAATCCGGATTCGCTTTATCTATGGTGGAATTGAACACATATAGGTACTTAATCTATATATTTTTTACTAGGTTAGCAGTCATGGATGACAGTAGCAACTCACCTCGTGGAGATGATTGTGGTGAAGGCGAAGAAGAAGAAGATCAAGAGAAAGGAACCAGTGAAAAAGAATCAGCCTCGACTCGACTAAGTATAGAAGGGTCTTCAGGCACAAATCTACCAAGGTAAGAAACTAAACATTATAGTCAGGTGAATGGAAAGTGGCCGTTGATGCGAATGCTCCTGTCGGTTTATTTTCGTCGGGGTAACGTAAAATAGGTTTTACTGATACCACGAACTAAGATAGTATGGACTAGAAACGACAAGGAAGGCGGTTGGTAGTGATACGATTATATTTAGTTACGGTGAAATTACTAGGTGGGGGTAATCTAAGCGATTACATTATGCATATACATAACATATGCTATACCACACATACGTAGCATGTAGTCTGCAGCGTATGAATATGTTGTCAAAGCTATATAAACTAGGCGGCGTTTTAATCGCATAGATTCCCCCACCTTAATATTTGCCGTAACAATTTGTCTTATCTTAGTTCGTGGTGATACGCACTAAAATCGTGATAACGTTCCACAACCCCCTAAAATAAAACTACAATAGCCGAATGTTCTATTTATAACCAGAACGGACCTAAAAAGAAAATAATAAGTACGTTTAGATAATAATATATAGGTACGTATAAATATATGTAAGACGTACACCATGTTGTGCAGCTCTCACACCTTAAACGTGTTTTAGTTTGAGAACTCCTCCTTATCAGAAAAAAAAAAGCTGCATACTACTTGCATCCCGAAAAAGATAGACTAAGCAGGTAGATAGTCGGCTATAGCATTATAATCGATGTTATCGCATGTACCCAACTAAAATCGATATTCGATATCTGCAGGCTGTACAAACAATGCTTTATGCTATGTATTATATTAAGAGTCCTGTGTCAGTACCATGTATTTTTTTTTATCAGTGACTACTATACCTCATATGGACATTTTTAAGATGGTAGTGCACGAACAAAAATTGTTTAATGTTTATATATAAATATAAATGTCCTTACGATTTTTATAAACCTTCTAAAATTGATCGATTTTGAATATAAATACAACAATATAAAATGCATAATTAACCATTTTTCATTAAATTGATAATTGATGAAGTGATAACACTATATGATGCGACGGAGGTAGTGACCAACCATAAACGCTATAAAAAAAAGGTATACAGGGACGCAAGTAGGCTGTGACCTGTTCTTGACTTTTTAAATACAATTTTGGACACAAGTAAAAACTACGCAATCACCTATAACAATAGTTGCTAACACTTTTATCAGCGACAACTTTTAATTCTCTTGACTATAGGTACTATTTTTTAAGTTTTTATATTTTGAAATATAAAACCTTAGATATAAATACACATCTAAGTTAAGTATGATTAATTTTCACGAACTTATGATACATATTTTACGATAAAAAAAATCTTGAATAAGTATAACAAAATATGAACGTACTAGAATATAACTTGTATCTTCAATTTATATATTTACTTAGTATTTACACTGTGAAATTGATTTATTATTAAATATTATAACGGCATATTGGTTTAATAAATGAAAAAATCGTATCTATAGGTTATCATAATCGGTCAAGCTCATTCCAAACAAAATATTCTGGTTGTTAATTAGTCACTAATTGATATATTAACACATACAAAAATATTAGTACCTATATAGGTACCTATATATTATGCTCGATATAATTTTTATAAAGTTTTATTAAAAATGAAAATCCAACAAATTCAAAATATTTAATTTTATTTTAAAAGTAGTTTAAAAATACCTAGCCATGTGTCAGTACCATTTTTATTGTTGTGTTATTACGATATTTTTTAAAAATCACGTTACTCACTCTCTATTACTACAACTTTTCTTTTTGTAATCGCAGAGTCAAAATGTATAAAAAAATATGTAAGATAAGAATATTTACTGTGCTCGAGCGTGGAGTTTTATTTCTCAACGTGTTTATTTGAAAACCTAAAATCCATGATTGAAAATTGTGAAATTTTAAAATTAATAAATAAATTGTAATTTAAAAACTCCACTCTACGGCATAGTAAATATTTGGATCTTTCATATTTTGTATAAATTTCGACTCTGTGATTACTAAGAGAGAAGTTGTAGTTATAAAGTCTGAACGTATTTTAATAATGCTAAAACGGATGTATAGCATAGGTACTCTTAAATATATAATATTATCAATGCCACTCCGAAGAAATATTTAAAGGGGGATGGGTGTCCTCCTTTTAAAAAAATGAACAATTTGTTGATTTAACCGCAGACCTTAAATTTACCAACTAATTGCTAACTGGACTTAATTTTGCCGACTCATTTTCTTATTTCACCTCCCCCGTCCCATCGGGACTACTCTGAATATTATAACATATTATGTGTATGGAATTTTGTTTTTTGTCTAGTTATAGCATACAATGTACAAAATGTTGTGGATTTAAATATTTATTATTTATTTATTGCAATGTTAAATGTATCAATTCGTTAATTGTGTTTTTGAATTTAAAAAAAAATCATAAAACTTCAATATTGTGTATTTAGTTTTAAGACAAAATTTAATAAGAAAATAATATTCTTTGAATTTTTTTTATACACCTTTTAATATCATAATAAAGTACGTAAGGTAACGTTTTACCTGATATTATGTTCTATTTTACTGAAATAAAATTTATATAGGCAATTAAAATCATAAATTTGTCAAAATAGTACTTATAAATTATATATTAATTAAATATAAATAAAATATATTATATAATAATACTAAATGGGGTTATGTTCGTAAACACAATTATTATACGTATTTCATATATATATATGACATTCATAAACAACGATAAGTAGATAAAAATATATTGTTTTTAAGAGAACGCTGTATTGTATTATATTATGCATCTTAAAATGCATATAATATCATTTGATATTCTCCTAATATATTTATTTAGTATATATTTATATAAATTATTATGGTAACACTATTATGCCTGAAAAATATACTGTATCACTTTGGCAACCCGTCAGTCGGGCAGTTTGCCTTAATAAAGGTAATTTCTCCTCTAAGTATATCTTTTATTACCTAATTAAAAGTACAAGTTCTGCTGTATTATTATTCTGGTTTTATTGTTTGCTTCAATTTTAGTTTTAAATATAATTTTTAATTCCTGTATTTTTATGATATTAATATTTGAGTACTTGTGGATAATTTATTTCAAATAAAATAAAACCCAAATCCACAAAAAATTTAACTTTTTATTATAAGCAATTACAGTATTTCGGCAACAACGTTGCCATCTTCAGTGCAAAACACAGACTGACCGGTTTCTACGCGTATATAGTGTGCATTCCCGCGCATGACGTCATCACACGATGAGTCATACCGCGGTTCTTATTATTCTATTGTTATTTTAAAAGTTTTAACAAATTATTTTGTAACGGATTTAAATCCCAGTTTAACA
>JAIPRL010001215.1:0-63616 GCA_025469235.1 Pemphigus obesinymphae | reverse complement strand
TCTAATGTACTAATATTTCTAATGTTTCTTGACCATTTATGTTTTTTAACTAACTTTAAAATTATATTTTTTTCATATCCATTGAATTTTGCTATATTTATTATTATATTTTGTTCTTTTTCAAAATATTTTTTGTTCATCGGAATGTTTATCAATCTATGAACCATGCTGTTGTTCCAGGCGGCTATTTTGTGTTGCCAACAATGATTTTATGAGTTGAAAAAATCGATGATGATAAAATATATGTGACCTATACCGAAATATAGAGTTTCAAGTTCGATAAATCTTAAAATATCATAGTGCAATAAATGTTTGTAATAAATTTGAGAAATTGAGTTATATCTGCAGAAGAACGATGTTGGTCTAAACACAAAATGGATTTTTAATTTGTTTCAACATGAGTAAATTCCCAAAGTTTATTGCCATCACAATTTTATGAATAAATAATTGTTTATCATTATATACACCAATAAAAGTGCAATTTTCAAATATATTTGAATTTGCTTATTCGTATAAAAGCCGCGTCTACACCAAAAAAACATATTTAATCAGCATTATGGTTTTCGACAAAATGTGGAACGAGAATAAATGACGTTGATATTACTGCAGCTGCTTACATATTTTTGCTTAGTATTTTTCTTTATTAATTTATATACGGTTGCTTTGGACTACTTCATTTTTATAGGTTAAAATGAATTAAATATTTAAATAATCACTTAAAAGTAAAATAAATACTTAAATACTTGAAAATTCAATACTCTAGGCGGCCTATGCTAAACTAAACACATAGATGTATGACGAATTTTTCAAATGTTGATTATTGGTCTGGAAGTGTCGCTTTATTTCAACTGTTGTGCTGTCGGCGCGCGATTTTTCCGTTTTTCGATCGTCCGTATTTGCCTTTTCCGAAGCCGCGAAGAAAAGGTACACTCTATACAGTGTATCGTCACTATTTCAAATTCCTTCGTTTTTGAAGATCAGGACTTAAGGACCTTGAACGCACGGAGGCTCACATTTGGATTCCGATTTAAACATTTTCTGTCGCTTGAGACCTCGGTACTCAAACAACAGATATTTTTCCGATAGTAATTATTTTCTCGCGCGTAATTCAAACACTGTCACTAATCACGATGACTGGCCGGCGTGGTGGTTGGGATCGTTAATCGTGTAACAAGGTAGTTATATAGGTATTACTCGTACATGATTTCGAAATTTCGATTGGTGTACTATTGACATAAAATATGCACATTGCACAATTTAAGGTAGAATCAATCATATCAGAAGAATTTAACGAGGAAAATTTCAATTTCGTTGGAACTTTTTACTTGTAAAAAATACAAAATCCCCTCGTAAAATATTGTCATTCCACCTTAGGGTCACCATTTTATTTCAATAGTACAAAAATTGTGATTTAGATAGTGAAATGGCACTTATACCATATTATAATATTACCTTGTCATGTAATATATGTACGGATTCTAGTTATCGAATATACCAACATGTATGGATCTCGGACGCCTGCCAAATGATACTTCTGTATTGTTCAGTGCTATATCAATATCACCATATATCGCACGCTGTTATCGTCTATATTTTCGAGTTTTTTCCAAGCTTCTCAATCATGGAAACTAAAGTGTGCAGTTTCCATTTCCTTGGCTTGTGATATTTTATTAATACCTACCTACTATAATAGTACTGTAGAAATTCAAACAGAGGTTAGATAAGTAGAAGTATACATACATTGATCCGTTTCTCCGTCATTTGTTGAGTAATTGAACTTATAACCTGTCCAGTTCATCTACACCCTTGGCGACCATTACATTTTTAAATTTGGTGGAGGGGTTATTAAAATTAAGGAAGCACAGGTGTGTTGTCTACATACGTTTTTCTTGAGGTTATCTCTATGAAATACTCCCCGAAAAATACTGATAATATTCATTGTAATATAAAAGTCGCACATTGTAGGTATCACATATTATTCAATTAATATTTTGGAACTTCTGATTTGATCAAATGTGTGACGTCACCTGAGGGCGCAGATGACTTGGACGGGTTATAACAAAATTCGCGATTACAGCGGCGGCAGCAACGACAAATCATTTGGGTTTTTACTTTTTACGTAGGTATGCGTTTAAATAATTAATACAGTCATTAAATTACGATAATAAGTAATTACTAATTAGTAAATAATTTTCATCTGTCCGTAGAAAAAAATATTAAAGTTTAAATACAAAAATTTTTCTGAAATAATCATGATAAGTAATAAGACGTTATACCGTGCATAGAGTGAACGGGCGACAACATAATATACGTATATATATACTAAATAATATGTGTGAAAACTAGAATAATAATATTAGGTCATGATTAAAAATATTGCACTTTTTTTTTGATAAATCGACCAAAAGAAGATGTTACATTCGTATTTGCTTTCTTTGTCTAACCAACTGAAAATATAGGCAAATTACGTTTGGCATTCTTATCACAACGACAGCTTTGTAATTTATAATATTAGAGTAAATTTACCTATTACTATATTTATAGACGTCCATGCGTATCGTTCTTTTCCGAAATTTTAATTTAATTTTTAAAGAAAAATATATCTATTTAAATAATTTGAATTTAAAAATAGTCATATATTTTTTTTTAATTTATGACATAGATAATATCGTCTATAAATTTGCTAATAGATAAATTTACTCTAATATTAGAAATGACAAAATTGTGATAAGATTATAACGTAAATTTAGGATGGAATCCTTATTACTATTTATCTACATTTTCTATACTAGTGTCAAATTATTGATCGACGTAAACATATTATTATTAATTCCTACATAAACAATATCATGTAGGATTCAAGAGTGGTTATATTCCATTATATTTAACGAAACCACTGATATTTCTCACATTGTGTTGAATATAGTAGTAGGTGCATTGTATAATATCTTTAAACAAATTTATTATAGAATATAAAAGATTTATTTTATTGATGTTCATGAAATGAAATAAAATTATATAAAAATGAAGTTAATGAACCAAAAATTTTTATTGAAAAAACTGTTGTTAGATTGGCAAACTTGTAAGTTATTGACCAATATAGATCTATAGAATAAGCTCGTAACATTTCTGAAACAATCAAATATGCAAAATATGCAGTAAACGTACAAGCTATCATTTCAATTTTTACGGTTTACCTGATAAGATATGATTTTATGACTTATAAATAGGTGAATACTAAATACCTTGATTTATACCAATTTCAATTTAGTTTAATACCTAACTATTGAACATTTCTTAATGATACATTATTTTTTTTTTTTATAATATATACTAGTTGCTTAAAATACTAGCTGAATAAATTTTCGCTGTAAAAGCGTATTACGTGCATTATAATATGTATATTATACCTATGTGAATACGACATTTTATACGTTAAATAAATAATTAGAAGTGTATGTTTTAGAAGAAAACTTTGTGATACTGGATGTTAACAAATTGAACAGTATAAATAACTCTTCATGACTAATTCATAGATCTGCTACTGCAAAATATATTATAAGACAACGTGTGGTGATTTTCAATAGGTACGTCAGTTGTGCGAGAGTGTGGCCATAATTTGTCAGTAAGTACTAAAATGGTTAAAGGATACAATTTTTAAACATCATCAATGGTTTTCGTCCCTTTCCCAGGCCATTTAAATCACAATAATAGACGTACCGATATATGTTTTGATACTCTGAACAACATTGTACCTTTTATTTTAAAGTTTAGAATCAAAAAATAGTTTTAAAAATATCATAAAAAAAGAAAATGGCAAACGCGCATTTACATAATAACATTATTATCGTACTCTGAATCGTAAGAGCTCTTTGGGCGTTGACTGACATACTCTTAGTGGAATTTCGTGGTCTTTCGTCCATGCTCCGATGTACTCGTAATTCGTAAAAACGAGAAACGAGTGACGAATGTGTAAAGACTTGTCTACGACAGATTATTATCAAAACGAAAATCTACCGAATACCGTTTTATCTTCGGTATTGAAATTGGGCGAACAAATCACCATGACCGTTGGTTTTTATCGACGCGGATGAGGTCATTCGTGTAAACGTTAAAAATAATAATTATGTATAATGCATATGCATATAAATATATTTATGGGTCAGTGACACGGCTGGTTTATGTGTATCCTTCTCCTCGTTCGCCAAACCCTGACCTTGGCTCATGAGAATTATATCGTCGAGGCGGCGGCGGCGGCGGCGGCGGCGGCGGTAGCGATGCAACGCAACGCGCGCCGCGCCGCGCCGCGCGACACACGACGATGAAAGTGCATACGCGTAATACCGGCGTGTGTCCGGCGCGCGCGATTACAGTGTTGCCGACCGACCGGACGGTAAAACCGCACGTGCGCGCGTAACCCCTGCCGGCCGCACTGGGTGCGTCCCCGTCGGCGGACCGCGCGCGCATACGGAATACCGTCGGCGGGACGACCCACCGGCGGCAAGCGCCCGCGATTTTTTCAATGTGTCAATGTCGAGCGTTTCGCTACGGCCGCCAGTAGTAGTTATCGAGTCGGAAGCAACATGTGCCGTACACGCGATTCCGAGTTGAGTGCGGTTAGGGTTTTGGACGCTCGTGACGCCGCCACCGCCGCCACCGCCACCGCCGCCACCGCCGCCGCCGCCGCGGCGGCCGTCACCGTTAAAACCGCGACGGCGCTCTGAACGCCGACGCTTGTGCCCGTCCCGTATGCCGTACACGACGACATTGCAGTCCATTCGTATTTAAATCCGAAAACCTGATATTATAATATTTTTTTTCGGAAATTTCCACCGCTTGAATACCGCGGGAAACCCAATTAATTGCCGGAAAACCAGCGGCGGCGTCGTCCATCCGTAAAACTGTGTATTCTCACGGCGACACGTGCCCCCGAAAGTACGGCGGCAATGATGGTCCCCAACGGTGACGGCGGCGGGTACGCCATGCCGGCGACGATCGGCGGACCGTCACCGCCGGCGGCCGCATCACCGTCACCGTCATCGCGGTTACCGCACCAGCAGTCGGCGGCGTACGGTCAGTGTTTCAATGCGCCGGCCGTCTATCACGACGACCACCAACAACAACAACAACAACAACAACTACAACAATATCACGGGTATCATCACCAACCGCCGACGCAACGCCATCATTACAATAACGATCATCGTCATCATCATCATCACCACCGCCACCGTCACCGTAATAATACTCATCACCAACACCGCACGGCCCCGTCGAGCGTGACTTCAGACGAGTCGTCCGCGGCCGCGTCCACCCCCGCGCCGGAGGACACCAACAATTTTCACAACAGCTATTATCACCACCAGCACGACAGCCCTGCCTCGTCGTCGTCCGCCGCGATCATGGCGTACCACCAGGCCTTTTCGCCGGCCACGTACACGCACGACTGTTACGGGGTGCCCGCCCATCCGTCCGTCACCGATTTCGGGCCCCCGTCCCTGGGCCCCCAATACCATCACCATCACCATTACGTGTCGCAACAGCTGGTGATGTCTCTGCAGCCGCCGCCGCCGCCGCCGCCGCTGCAACGGCAACAGCAGTACCACAACGACAACGACTTCATGTTGTACGAAAATCACGATTTTCAAGATTTCGGGTCTGCGGCCGCCATGAAATCCGCGGGATACAAGTAAACATTCTGTTTCATATAGAAAAAATAAATAAAAAAATAAATAACAACTTTCTCTGCGTTTTTTCGCCGACGTCTATAAAACAGGACCGCTGCAGGGGATTGTGAAAAAGAGACGTTTTCAAATAATTCAAAATATCGTTGAATTCGATGATGAGAGTTGGTTACATAATATCTTTCTCCTCTCCATCTCAAAAATGCACGTTGAGAAAATGTCATCTACTACTCTAATATACTATACGCTTCTATAGGCTACTATTTTTAAATTATTTTTTTTACATAATGGCACGTTAATAATAGTTTGAGAGAACGCTCGTCTTTTGAAAGTTCAAAGTGTTTTCTTCGATTTTTGAAATTCGAACACTGTATAGAGTTAAATGAAGAATTACAATTATACTGTGCTACGTAATACATTGCTTGTATAGTTTGCAGTTATACTTGCTGCGCAGTTAAGTGTCCAACTTTTAAAATACTTTTTTCGTAGACATGAAAATTTGGCGCTTGATGACAAGTACGCAGGGCAATATTTAATTTACGTAACAGAAATCTCTACGTTTTATGTGCCTATTCGTTATAATAATCTACCTAATAATAATAATTATCTTATTTTAGTTTGGTATTAACTAGAAATACGTTTGCTAATAATAATAATAAAAAAATTAAATTTCGATCGATATCTATTGGAATATTTACTAAACTAAGTTAGATTATCGAGGCATTTATCGTAACGTGTAATTTTCGAAAACTATGTATACGTACCTCTATATTAATATATATATTATACTATATCTATTGTATCGGAATGCACGCAATAAAATTAACGTTATTGTTTTTTGTTTCGTTACAAAAATTATTATGATTGTAATTATTGAAAAAGTCGTCATCGTATTATTATAATATAATAATATATTATGTCGTAGGTATTTGTTGTTTTGTTTGGAAGTTTTAAATTGAAATGGTTTTGAACGATTTCAATCAAACTGTAAATTATACGGTATTTACTTTTAGATATGTATTCAATTTTAAATAAATCACACGGTTGATGAAAAAACGAAACGTTGTGCGACGTCTTCAAAAGAAAGTCATAATATTGATACAGATAAATCTGGTTTTATATACGCGTTTGTACACATTGTCATATTCTTGGTAGATACTAATACTGCTTTCAACTTTAAATTTTAATAAAAAAAATTGTTCAGGATTGCAGTAAATTACCTTTATTTAGTACCTATAGAATGATTAATATTATAATATTTTAATGAGGACAGATTATAATTTTTTCGTATTTAATTGAAATATTTTATTTTTCTGTGGTTTTACTACAAATTATAGGAAGGTGTAGTAATTTTCAGCTATTTTTTTTAAATTTTCACAAATTAATCATATGGTATTAACTTAGAAATTTAAAAGAAAATAAAATATTTTTATGTATTTATGCCATTTAAATTTGGAATTTAATTTTAAGGAGTTCTCTATAAGCAATTTTAAAAAAAATTATTATCTTTCAATTATTGAAAAATGTATAAATACATTTTAAATGTAATTTATTATAAGTGGACCCATTGTTAGTGTAATTGTTATTGTTGTTTTTCATGTATTAATTTATTTATACAATTTTACGTAAATATTGTAGAATTACAGAACAAAATTCAAACGTTTGATAACGACATTATAGTACCCAAGTCGGTCTAACGCGTAGCCGTTTTTCTCTATGTGCATTTAAACACGTTTTTTAAATTGCTAAAAAAATCTTTCTTTTCAATAGCTATCTAATCAAATCTCAAGCTAAATTAAAAAGAAATATTAATAATAATTAGGTATTATAAAAACCACTAAGATCCATATATCATTTGTTCTTTGTATTTTATTATTATAATATTATACATATAGGTATAATTAAATAATATAAATACATTTCGTATTATTATAATGTTTGTAAGTTGACAAAATTCAGAAATGCTAATGCGAGTTTTGCAATAAAAATGTCTTTCTATTTTTTTCCTCTGTCCTCTTGATATTCGGTTTAATATTATTGAATAATTAATTTTAAAAAATTTGTTGTATGGTCATTTAATAATTATCAAATTTAATTTTATCTTTGTAAACGATCCTTTTTTTTTTTAATGTGTAGTTGTGTATCTTTTAATTATTATTATTATTATTATTATTATTATTTGTATATTATAGTTACTCATAAAAATACAATGATATAAAAACGTATTGTAGTGATAATTTAAAAAAAAAATTGTCTTCGTATTATGTATTTAATTATGGCCAATTAGAGTGTAAGCTTTTAATACTCCGCAAGATCAAAATTAAATTACTCGTAAAATATTATTTTTAAATTGAATTAAAACAGTTAAATGTGACATTCTTTGTCCAGTCAATTTAATCCATATCTATAGGTAGATATGATAAATAATTAGATTTTTAAAATGTGAAATTTCTTAGTTGTGAAAAATAAACGGTACAAAAATATTAGTATTTGTTAATTATTAAGACTTAGTACTAATACGACCAAGGCCGTATTTAGATTTTATTTTCGGAGGGGGTCCAAAATACATTTTTTAATTAGATAATAGGAAGTTTTCCAACATGCAGCTTTCAAAATATTTACGGACAACTCGATCAACGATAGAAATAGGTTTTTTTTCATTTAACTATAGTTAGGTATATGTAGGTACATTTTTTAAATAAAACTATGATTACCTATACTTATTTTTGGCAAGTTCAAAAGTTAATGATTTAAACAAATTTTTTTTATATTAACTTCGACGATGCTTTTTATAACTGTATATTAATGTTTTTCGGCATACCTATATGATTGTTGTTTTGACAAGTTTTACTGTCGTATTTAAATTTCAATCCACGTAGATAAGTATATGTTTTTTTTTTTTTTTTTAAAGTGATGTGATTCATTAAACGATTGGTTATTATGGTTAAAAATATTGATATTGATACTAAAAGCCACATAGTTTAGATAAAAAAATGAATTAAATGTTGAAAAAATGTGGGAGGAGGTCCGGACCCCATATAGACCTCGCCTCAGATACGGCCTCGTGTATGACTATACGACTATGCCCATATATTTTTTTGTTTGCAAATTAAATTATAATAATATTTAGGTGCCTCGGCACCGGAATGTCAAATATTATCCGCTATTTTATTTAAATGATTTCTCTGTGCATATGAGTTAGTTAATAATTATTGTTGGTTAATACCCAGTAACCATACGTATAGGTACCTGTGTCATCTTCGCATACATATATTCTATATAGGATTTATAATGCAGACGTTATTTTTACATCCCAGTAAGTAATATGAGTGTATATAGTGTGTGATACGTTTATGAATACATTTTAATATGCACACAATCCAAACTCATCAATATATTTCTAATGAAAAACTTTTATTGAAATCGAGTAGAATATATGTAGAAGATATTCGTGGAAAATATATGAATAGATCTTATTAAAACGCTGTGGTTCGTTAAAAAAGATCAAAACAATTTTTTCGAAAAAAAGTACAAAAATTACACGCTTTTCTTTGCAAACAAGACATTTGTCGAAATACGTTTCTTTGAAACATATTTTGTAAAATGATTGCCTTCAATATTCGCATATTTAATTTATTAACATTTTCCTCGCATAAGTCAATATCAATAGTCCATAGGTATATGTATATCTATTATTATTATACCTATGTGAGTATACCTATATGATATCGCTATTTTAGTTGGTTGACATTCTGACGTCAAATACAAAATTATTTACGACTACTTTTCTTCTTTTTTTTTTTTTTTTTTTGGATTGGGTATCTAGAATAGTGTAATGCAAAAAAAACAAGTGATTTTTCCAGCAATCATATAATATTATACATTATACATGTACTTTCTTGATTCTTCAAATAAAATGGGTAGTAAAGTAAATAGGTATATATTGGCTTTAATATATCTACTTAATATATTTTACTTGAAAAATACAGAATTGCATACGTTGTGGTTTAAATTTAAATTATATAGGTACCTACTTATTATGTACATATTAAAAGTTTAAAAAGTTATTAGATTAGAAAAGTTAAAATGCAAAAGTACTTATCACAATATTACTGACAACTATAAGAATACGATACAATTTTCCATATAGGTAATAGAATAAGAAATCTTTTTTAATTTTTCTAACATTTCAAGATTTAGTATTATTGAACATGCTTTATTTCATCATTATTATTTTTTAGTTATTTTCTGTTCACCGAATAGTAGGTTTTCAACTGTCTATAAAGATGTGAGTTATTTATTTTTATTTTAAAAAATAAACGGCTTGCGGATTTTACATTTTGGTTTCGGTGTGGCACAAAGCTAAAATAAAGACGGTTCTTTGTGTTATAGCTATAAAACTGCCTATAAATATTGCCCTTGTCTACGTATTATGTATCGTATTAAAATACTTTTAACTTTGTGTTGGATAGTTGTGCGGTTTCCGTTGACCATAATATATTTTTTTTTTTTACTTTGTTAAGGCCTAAAAAGCGGTGTTTGACTGAATTTTTAAATATAATTTATGTTATCAAATTTTATTGGATTTTAAATCATTTTAACTATAATACCTATAGTCTAGACGGTTTAGCTATAAAGAGGAAAAATTATGATTCTGAACAATTATGCGTAAAAATGTAATTATTTTTGTCGTCGCGCAGACTATAAACTTATATTTTTACCCGTTTGTAATAATTTAAACTTGTTAAATTTAATTTATTTTTCTCTGAAAGTTTTCAAAAGGTTTTTAATATGAGTCCTTTCCAAAATATGATAACCGTATAGTATCAGCTAGTATATCATATTTTCATATTATCGTATATTATAATGTTAGGTATTTACGGTCGTACCCCGATTCGCCGAAGTTTCATTTCACTGCAGACGTCCCGAATCGCCGACGATTTGATCTCATTTCACCGAATTTATTTTATTTAATATAAGGATACAAAACCTAGTAATTTTGATAATTCAATGATTACATTTTTACTTGTGTAAATTATATATATTTCGTTTTAATTTTAATATTTCTATTTTTATTATTACTTATTTTTTAATATCATAATAATATTTTATAATTTATAAATAGTGAAAGTCTTTAAATTGTCATCATGAATGATATTGAGGATGAACACTATATCCTAGATACCTATATTGTATGTATATATATATGATATGTTTACCAAGACCCTGTAGGTCCCAGGGTATTTCGAAATAGATTTGATAGATTCATATTTTTATGATTTATAAAATAATTTAAAAAATTTTAATATTTATTTAAAATTATTTATAAAATATTATGCAACTATATAAACAGCTGTGATTTACAGTCGTTTAATGTTTAATCAACCATTAGTTAATGATTCTCGTTAAATATTTAAGGAATGATTTTTATGTAACCCAGCATTATATGTGTAATAAAATATCTATTTACCTATCCGATATTCACGGATCAATTTAAACGATCGATACACGCAGGCGTATAGATAGGTAGTGAAAAAAAAAATACAACATCGGCGAATCTGGAACGGACCTACATTTACAAGTTGATAATATTTTGATTAACGTTTTCAGTTACAAAAATTTGTTTACTGTTATTATTAACTTATCAATGTAATTATGATTCGATTTTTTTTTTTTTTTTTTTTTATGAATTTCGACAAATTACCTAATAATTATAATAATTCATATGTACCTAATGTATGTTTACTTTGATCCACAACTATAACAAGTAGTTGGTAGGTACCAGTTATATATTATGTGCTTATTATCCAGTGCCCTGCACTTATTTTACACGCGTTATTGTGGAAACTAACAACACGGAATTACACGGAGTATAGCTCGAGTTTTCTACTTTAATTGTGTTTGTTACAAACATAGTTATATTAAATATATTCCTAATATAAATTATGACGTGATATTTCAGTGATATGACTAGAGCACTTAGTAGTTTAGTAGTCCCCGTTGTTTTGTATGTTATTGTTATTTAAACTTCTAAAAATGTCCCCAAATAGTCTTGATTTGACAGGAAATCAAATTTTCATAGTGTGTGTTGGAAACGTGTAGGTATTTAAAATGCGTGAAATTTGCACACTTTTCTCTACAGGTTAAGTGTTTTTGAAGTGTTTGACGTTTATATATATATATGCACGTATCATATTATAATTATGTTTATTATACCTATATTTTGTGTGTAAATTGCAACCAACTGCAGTTGAATAATTTATCGGGAATTTATTTAATTATTGAGTTTGTGTCATATTGATATGCACTTCTTTTAGAGTATTGGCAATACAGGTTGAGTAGATGTTCCTGACTAGACGCCGCGGACAACTAAAACAATTTTGAATGTAGCGAAAAAGCCGTGTTAAATAGTTTTATATTTTACCTAAATATATCATTTTTTTTTTATTTTAAATACATTTTTGAATGAACAAAGTTTTAAAAATATTTTTGAAAATTGTCGTTTTTCTTCAGTCTTTTTTTTTTTTTATTAATATTGGTTTTTGTTCATGGTATACATTATTTACATTTGTTATACTGACTGGCGACTATACCCAGTACAATGTATTTTTAATTTGAGAATTATAAAAATAATAATTGATTTTTTATTCAGCTTATATGAGTTACTTTTAATGATCATAAATATAAATCAACTATATAGGTGGGTGAAAACTTTTGTTACTCAAATTGTTTTGTTTTATGATGATTGAATTTTATTACTTAATAATTTTGTTAGATATTATTTTATAAATATACATTTTAAATTTTTAATTCAATAAAAACTAAAATGTAATCGAATTTTTAGTTTAAATTTTATATGTAACTTTTTCAATGTTATGTAGAAATTCACGATAAAAATTATACATCAATCCCATTAAAACCTTGGGCGCTTATAACATCTTTGAATCAGTAGGTGGTATATATATAGAGTGTACCGAAATGTAAATCATTTTTTTTTCATGTTCTCGCTTAATTTCCAAGTAGCCAAGATTTGTAAAAAGAACGGTTTTTATTTATTAGAGAGAAAAAGGTCAATCCTTCCCTAAATTTTTACTTATATTGACTCCTACTCGAAATTTTTTATACGTGAAAAAAAAAACCAACACTTCATTGTAAAACTGTAATACACTCAGAATTTGAAATAAAATAAAATATATGAACCACGGATAACGAAAAAATGTAATGAATAATAAAATCTCGAAAATACGCGACCTACCATAATAATATATATATTATTTTCCATGTATTATTTATTTCCTTTACTTATTTTATTAGTATATTTTATCTTATTACTTATTTCCTAGTGCTTTACCAAGTTAACTTGTGGCAGAAATAAATTTAATGTGAATTCGAAAATAGATTTGTGTACATTATATTATATATTGGTGTGTTGTGTAGTTGACTTGTTATCCATTATATGCCTTTCACTGTAATTGATTTTTTTTTTTTATAAAATACACACATTTTTAAGAAATTCGTGCAGTATTGATTAGATGCCAAATTTCAATTTAAGAACTAAAAAATTAGATAAATATACACAACAAGTAGGTACCTATTACTGCAGCGTACATCGATATGTATGCCTATATATATTGTTTCGAATCCCGAGTAGGTATATATAATAGCTTGTATATGTCACGCATAGGATTTCGTAAAATTTATGGTTTTTTGTTTTATTATTATTATTATATATTTTTTTTTTTAGATTAACATTAGTAGTTTTATTATACTGTAGAAACCCGTTATATTGGGAATAATATCACTACCGACCTGGTTAGATATGTATAATATGAATCGATCTGACAAAAGATCATTTATCTTCTTATTAATATACATTACATTAGATACCTATATAAATTTAATACCTAAAAAATATTGGAATTCTCATAAATATACGGCGTGTGTAATATGTTTATAAAATTATCATTATATATAATACATCATAGGTACCTACTTCTATAGTTTTACACTTTTAAATTCTAAGCGAATGTATTAATTTTATATTGTGGTTTTTATATGTCTAGGTTACATTTTTTTTCGGGTAGAAGTCGATGTACAAAGTTTATAAATGGGAAACTAACAAATACAGTTGTCATGGTTACTATTTTTTTTTCATTTCAAATATACAAAACTCAGAATCGTCCATCTTTTTAATGCGTCTTTGCTTTAAATTTAAAATAATAATTATACACTATCCTGCCCGAGGACCGAAGAGAAAAATCCTTGGACGACTCTTTGACATTTAATTGTCTATAGGTATACTAGCTCTATATCATTTATTATTTATACACGTATAAATTGTACTATAATCAATTGTAAATTATAATCGAGTTATGATTATTAAAAATAATTAGTTAGGCGAATCACGGGGAAAAAAAACATAAATACATTTTTTTGTTCCAAAATATTAGGTACCTATCTATACTGAATAGATCAAATACGGTTAAATATAAATACTAAATAGGTTTCTATTTTGGGCAATCTATTTCTCATATAAAAAATGATGAATGTTGAAAAATTAATTTTTTAAGAGGATTGCAGCACAAATGATCCTAATTATTTTTTCTTATACTTATCAATGAACTATTACCATTTACTAGTAATTACTAAATACTAATTTTAACAAACGTTACAGTCATAAGAATATATTTTTCTTTAATTTGGACTTTTTTCTGTCGTGATATTTTTTAAATTACCTGCATTCTGAAAATAACACACACTGCTATATAGTAGTATATATCGTATACTATAATACCGCGGTTACGATACCAATAAAATTGTTTCATTAGTTTTATATGGGCCAGTCACAAAAAATTGCAACCATATTGATATAATCCTGTCAATATCGCAGTAGTGTTCTTATCATGATACAATTTTAATTTTGATCTCTTGTTTTTTTTCCTCAAAAAAATACGCATTTATACATAGTAAGACTGCAGTAATCGATTAAAATATAGAAAATTAGTATAAAATAAGCAATAGAGCTAAACAGCTAAACAGTTATTATGGTATATATAAACGTACATCGGTACAGCTATATGGGTATCACAATTGCGTGTTAAAAATAATGACGATAATCATTTTTTATTTTATTTTTTTCATATGAAAAGTCTAATTCTCTTTCTTTTCAGAAAACTAACAAAATGTTTCAAATGTCGTGTCTATAATAAATGTAATAAATTTCACATAAGTTTTTTTATTATTAATACTTATAAATAACCAATATTGTAAAATGTATTATATGCGATAGATATATTTAAGCGTCCTTGTTAAATCCATTTTGTTTTGTAAAATTTACCTACTGGCTTATCTGTTTTTATGTATGTGATAAAATATCGTTAAAACACAAAGTTGGTGTACTAAAAAAAACATTTAACCGATGTAGTTACCTTGTTATTGTTCATAAAATGCGTAGTGTTTGTAAGTAGAGAGAGGATACGTGCATAGCTTTGAAATTATATGAATTTTTGTTTTTCCGAGGAATAAATAAAATGTAACCATGGTCAATTAAATCGCCAAATATATAAGTAAATAAGTATATAGTCCTTCTATAGTTTTCTTTTCATCATTAATAATAATAATGAAAAAATAATTAAGTAAGTAAGCATTCTTGTTAATTCAGTATAGGTTTTATTTCTTTAGTGTTTTGATTTAAAATCAATATGGTTATAGGTAGGTATGACAATATTACATAACATAATTATAAAGTGACTATTTAAAAATATCTTGTTGTTATGAATAAATACGGGAAATATCGTTCAATTTAGTTTTTATGTTTGTTAAAAACGATTCATTTTATTATAGACCTTTTGTATTCAGTCGCTGTATTCTTTTTTTGGCTAGTTAACAATAAAAAAAAAATCGAACTTCATACAAAAACCAAATGTACTCGTAAAATTCTATGCACCACAAATGCAATTTAATGGTGTTGTATTAAGCGGTGGGTAATATTATTATAATTACTTATTATATGACATAAGTTTTTAAATGTGTACTAAAGTGTTATAACAGCTATTATGATAAATTTTCACATTCAAAATATGATTCTAAGCAAATTACAGTATTTTTGTGTCTTATTTCGAACTGAGAATCATAAAATGAAAAAATTACATTTTTTGACATTTAAGATAATCCATATTACATTAGGTAGTTACTAGGAATAATTTCGTATATAATTAAGTACAATTAATTTATAAATTGGAATTAGAATTAGAATATTTTTCAGTAATTTATTTAGCAAGTAGATACCTTATACTTATTGACTATTATTGCAGTATTTTAAAGTGTATTTGTAAAACAATGAAATGATTGCGATTTTGTAATTTTTATCAATTTTGAAAGCATAAAATATTTTTAATTATTGATCGGTGTTGAATGAAGTTAGAAAAAAATTTAGTAAGCAACTAAATACATTATATGCAATTGTCAAAATGATTTTGAGTGATTTCTTCGTATGAGTTATAAACTGTATATATGATTAAATCAAAGTTTTTAAATATTTATTTGTAATATTAGAAGGATACTTACCTATATATATGTGTGTATGTTTGTGTGTGTGTGTGTGTGTGTGTGTGTATGTGTGTGTGTGTGTGTTACGACAAAATAATAATTTATTCACCAGAATGAAAATATTAATAATTAATATTATGTTGGTCACTCACCTCGACACAAGCTAGTATTGTATATAATCTGATCTATGAAAATTTAAAACAAAAAAATTATTCTGCGTTAGCTCTAGCTATCTAAAACTGATAATAAAAATTGGATAAAATATGTAAATTAATTTTTTTTTTCTAGAAAAATATTGGATAAATGATCTACTTGGTGTTTTAATTTCTAAATTTATATTTCAAGTATATTATCTACTGTTCAAAAATGTGTATACCGAAAAAAAAAATATTTTCCCTTTGCTTATAGATTCTAAATAAACGTGTGTTTTGTTCGAATAATTCTGTAGTGCAGCAATTATGTATTGACATTGTTTTGAAATTTATGCCACTATATATATAATTCAAAACATTTCTACGGAATAAAAATCATTTTTCTTTGGAAAATATATTGAAAATATACAGAAAGCGATATGCATATAAACAAAATATACTCTTTTTTTTTTTTTTTTTTTATTACAATAATAAAACTATTAAAAATTGTGAAGTACAATAACATCACTTGGATTACAAATACGAAATGCGTATAGTTATTTGTTGGCATTTTTCCCAATTGCACTTGACATCGCAAAAAGCCATTCTCGATCTTATACTGAATTAACTTCTTAGGTATCTTTAGTATTCATGACGTGGTGTAAACATGGATTTCTTAGAGGGCAAACTAAATAAAAATGTCATTGATTGCACCTTTATATTATAACGATATAAACAATTTTTAATTACATTTTTGTTTATTCTGTCGTTTGATTTGAATGCAATTTGTGGTCTCGCATGTATATAAATTAAAAATAGTAGGTATATTATTATGGGTAATTTATTATGTTTACAATACTATGTATGTTTGTATTCTCTATATATAATTAAGAATTGTAAAAGTTAACTCTAGTTAAAAAACTAAAAATATAAAAAAAAGGTTAGAAAAATTAAAAAAAAACTTATTTGTTTACGTATATTGAATCGGGCTATATTATATCCGAATCCCTACGTAAAGAACAAAAAATCTATGAGCAATTATCATAACGTTATATATTTACCGTGTCAATAATAAATATGCAATGTCGTATATTATAATTAATTCAATTTTGAAAAAAATCCCTCTAATTAATTTAAAACTGTAGCTTATCGTTTGGTTTCAAAGTTAAATTTATATACGTATATAAGTATTGCAGTGAGATTAAGAATAAACTTGTCGCCTTAAACGTGTCTAAACAAAATAACTCTTATCAAGTGCATGCAACTATATATTATATTATATATAATATATATATATATATATATCGAAACATTTTTTATCAATATCTTCACCTATATTTTATAATATAAGAATTTTTGCTGTGGATTAGATATCAATAATATATTATATTTTTTCGTACGGTGCAAAGGTGTAGATAAAAATCTAATCATTTTAATACATAATAATATCAAAGGTCGTTAATGAAAAAAAATATTGAAGTATTTTATGATTATTATAATTGAAAGTTTTCTTTGTAGAGTTTACTTTATATTTATAGAGATAGTCGACTTTTATATGACAATGAATTGAAAACGCAGTTCAACACTCTCGTGATATTTTCGTGTCTGGGTCGATATGTTTCGTCGATGCTTCTAAAATATTTATTACCCGATTTATTTTATAATTCTATATGATGTTTTCAAGTTCAGTTAATCAAGAATACTAACCAAAAATCATTTATCGTCAATAAACTCTATGTAGGTAATCGCAATGTTGTATTCCCTGATATATATATATATATATATACATTTCAAGTGGTTTAAACTCATCTTTAATATGTACAATATATGTGTAAATTACGTGATATACAATATATCGTTTCGATTACCCACGAAATGTTCTATCTTTAACGTAAACGTATTTTTATATAATATTAAACTAGGTACGTTGTTGTTTTTTTGCTCGTCTAATTCGCAGTTTACGCAATTACATTATATCATGTTCTCAACTATAGTTATCCGTATACATGTATATGCAATCCATACGCATATTATATCGTTGCAATTATGATTATTTATGCATATTTAATCGCTAAATGTATGCATTCTACACTGTGCATAATATTGTTATGTTCGTATATCATATATTATAGTATACTTACAGGGTCATTTAAATTTTAAGCTAAAAAATTTAAGGCAGCGATTAAAATCGATGCATTTTACACGTATACGATACTTGGGCGATAATATTAATATTATTTGTGCATACTTTCAGCAGTTACTATACAGGGTCATTATAATTTTAAGCGTTAGAAAAATATTTACAGGAGTATATCAGGTATTATATATATATTGTATATGTATGGCTCAATATATCGTATATTGTGATCTTTTGTATTTTATATGATATGCTATTATATATATAGTTACAATGTATAATGTCATATAATGTTAAGTGTAGAAATTTAAAAGATTACGTACAAAATATTATATTTATGCAAGTGGTGTACCTAGTGGGGTGCAGTTTGGGTATTAAAAAATGATGGGGATGATTGCATAATAGAATCGAGTCCGACAATCCGATCACTCTGTACGTATATATGCACAATTTTTTTTTCTATCAAAATAAAATTGCACTAAATTTTATTCCGTATATATATATATATATATATAGGTACATATTTATTTGTTTGCGTTAACCTTGATTTTTATACCTTATGATTATTTCACTAATTCCGCCAAACATTTTCAGTTCCTATTGTACCCTCCCCCCAATTGTATATATTTAATTATGTATATACACATATAAATATATATACATGTATATTTTTGTACTTACATGAGTTTCATCACATGTAAATTGATTCAATCTACGTCTTACCGTGTACGGTTTTTCTCCCACTCGAACACTTATAAGCGTATTATAGATATATATTTGCAATGTGATTATGCAATCAAAACATATATGCATACGTATACAGTTCTACACATTTCGTTATTGTTTATCATTCGATGCATATAATGAATTAATACAACATGGTCGCCAAGTCAATTATTATTATTATTTATATGTGTATTCATCTTGTATTTTGACTCGTGTCAAATTCGGGTTGCTCCGATAATAATAATAATAATAATAATAATAATAATAATAAAAACTATTAATTACATTGCAGAAATAAGTAAATTAAACTTAAAGAGATTATACAACTACAAAAAATATGCTCACCACAGTTATCTATATAATATACTGCACGATTTGCGATGATCATTTTTATAAAACATTTTATAAAAAAAAATAAAAAATACAATTTCTTTTTCTTCTCGCAAACAAATTGTATATAAATGATATACATTATTGTATAGGTATATTTGGTGTACTTTAAATATTCAACCGTATTGTACAAATTAAATTTTTACTTTTTCCCGATAAATATATGTTTTATTCAGTTCATATATTTCAAAATGAATTAATTTGAACTATTAATTTAAAATCAATTTATCAATTATGTTCACTATTATATAATTTTTTAACCGTCCCATATGACGTGAATTTGATCAATCGTGCAGCTAGAACATATTTGAAGTCATCAATTGCGTTGGTGTTTAAATATGAATATATAGTATACCTAGTTTTATATATATACATCACTATCAGTGAATTTGACTTATATCTGCAGTAAGCAAACATATTTCTCGGCTTAATATTTAGATTATAATGTGTTGGTACTATTATATATTATTTTATTCTATTGCAGTGAATATGATGACATTTTACTACAAGCTTTGTTGATTTATTTATGTAAAAATTCACTTTAAAAAATTTTACCTAAAATTATTATGAGAAAAAAAATTAGAAATGTTTATTTAATTTATTTATATGAATATATACATTGTATACTTTAAAGAAATACATGTACATTGTAGCTACACGTATACTCGAGTCTTGTTGAATCGATATATTATATAGACAATGTTACTTTCAAACTTTTAGAGTGATGAAATTATGTTATTGACTCGGCAATAAGCTGTAAATCTAATGGGATTTATAAGAAAATATAAGCATGTATCAATGCGGCTGCCAAAGATAATGCATTAAAAGAAAATTTGGCAAACATTGGTTAATAATTACGCTGCAGTTACGGACATTTCTTGAGCGAGCAACGTGTTAAGTCGTCAAAAAAAATTGTATTTTTGTATTTCTAAAAATCGTTTAACCCCCCCCCCCTCTCAAAAAAAAATATATATATACATAAATCATTGCATTTGAAAAACGAAACTGAACAAATATTGGTATACACGATTATTAAAAATAATTAAACTTTACACAGAATCTAAAAACGATAACTATGATAACTCAGTTTTTAGTTTTTCTTTACACTTCAGAAAGCTATAGGTACTTGAAAAACGAAAAATAACCTAAAAAGTTCGAATATTAACTAGAACGAATTTACTGTAAATAAAATGATCTACTCCAAAACTCCTGGTCGACTCTTACCCGAAAAGCACATCATTAAAGGGCCCTTTAGACGTACGTTCTTTTGCGGGTGACCGGACGCACGTGGAACGACTAAAATTCGTCAAAATGATCTTAAAATGCGCCACACTCCAATTGCGCGTATTTTGCTTGTTGTCTTATAGGAGTGTAGGAAAGCGTGTCCGTGTAAAGGATGTGCAGTCCTTTTCCGCGCACGATTGGCGCTATGGCGTGTTGAAAATGTTGAAATCTTTGCGCGTGTTATCAGATGATTTGTGAAATTTGTATTATTATTGCCTATATACATATCATTTTATCTATAAATATAATAAATTATAATTTTAGTTTTTCTCGTTTTCTAACGACCTAGGTATATATTGACATAAAAAAAAAAAATAGATTCTTTATAAATTATGTTTTACATTTTACATTTAGATTTTTGTGTAATGTAAAAACGAAATCATAAAAAAAAAAGCAATTGGCAATTGCACGCCACAAATATATTTCAAAATCCAGGAGTAGATCACAGTAGGTGAAGTATTGGAAACTGAATAAAATTAAGTTTGGAAATATAATTTTCCTCGGCGAACTAAGAGAATAATCCAGATGACTCTATACCTGAAGATGGATTCAACGGCGTTCGACATTTTATTAAAATTAGTGGAGCCAAACATTTAAAAAATGGATACTATAATGACATTCAGTATAAGCAGTAGTGAAAGATTAATTGCAACATTAAGATTCTTAGCTACAGAAAACTCGTATGAAATTTTTCAATTATATATCTACATCAAGCTTGTCATATATATATATTATACCAGAGACATGTAAAGATTTTCCACCAAAAAAAAGTGCATAATTGGGATTTGGGAGTAAAATGTCTCATGAGAATAAAAAATCCAAGTGTGATATATTGTTCCTTTTTTGCACAATTTGTTTTTTTTTTTATATTTTTTTTAAAAAAAAGAAACAAATTATCCAAAAAAAAAAAAAGGAACAAATTGTGCGCGGAACAAAAAATCCCATTCCCGTAAGGGCTTGTATGAAGTGAGCTCCACTGTTATATTTTCTCTGAAACTACGAGTAAGTGTCTCCGTAATGACGAAATCTATATTTGCTCCAAGATACGATTTTTTCGAAAACTTATGAGATCCTCACATGCTTCTCTTTTTAAATTTTCATTAATATAATCTTCACTCCTTATTTTTCATATACAAGAATATTGTTTGTACATTAATAAAAACTCTTGAATGAGTTCTTTAGACAAATATCGAGTGGGTATCACTCATCTTTAAATTAAAGATTTTCATAACTAACGTCTATTTAATATATACGTTTTTGTAAAAATATAATTATTGTTTTTGATAACGTAATAAATTATAAATGATCATGTTGATAATATAGTATACCACACGATTGGCGTGGCGTCCAATCGTGTACCGTGTAAACATAACAGACGCATCAAGAATGAATGGCAAGTTTAGCAGTACAGAATACCCGGGCTCCAAAACTCGGATAATTTGTGTTTAAACATATAGTTTTCCGTACGTATCTGGTTGAAATATACCAGGTTATTGCAAATAGTCCAAATCATTATCAAATATAAATAAAATGACGGCGTAAGGATGCACTCGTATAAAACATATCCATACTGCTTATATAATTCTGTGACACTGCTCTATGTTATCATATTATATACGACGTCCCCTTAAACTACCATTTTGTTTCCTATACGTAAAAAAAATTAGAGTTTATATACCGGGTGCAATAAACTGGTATATTTCAACCATGGTACGTGTAAGTAAAGGGACCTATTATAAAACCAATATATTCCTCGTTTCGCTCGGAGTCTAAAATGATACGCGTGCGTGCGTGCGTATGTGTAGGCGTATTGATTAAGGTGATACTTATTTAGGTATGCCTACTATTTTAATTATATATATTTTCAATTTTTTATTCGGTTTCATACAAGACATTAATAATTTCTGTATAATATGAACGAATTAATATTACTTGACCCCTTCAAGTCCCTCCCTTGATCGACTGAAAAATGAGGTTAATATTATTTTTTAACGAGTGTTTTTTTATCGACTGTGATATTTATATAGTTAGAAAAATGGTTAACACATTAAATTATAAAATGCTGCCATGTATTTCCTATAAAAAGTGTTCGGTTACCTAAATCTTTTGGTTTAACTTTTTATTTGTTACCTGCACTCTAGCATAATATACGTATTAGTAATAAACTAATAAATATATTAAACATTTATCTATTTGCATTTAAATTCAAAACTATTAAAATAATATTATAATTTGTCTTTAAATAAACATAAAAATATACGTACCTATATATAACATATGTTTAAAATATTATAAATATCATCATTGATTGTTGATTTTCATATACTTGTTTAATGTTTACATGATTTTTTTCAATAGAGTACATATTAAGTAATTTTTTTTTTTTGATTTATTATTAAATTTTCGAATATATTGAAATTCGTCAATTATTAATCTGCGAAAATTTGTAAATATTACTTGATTACACTTACCAATATAATTATTTTATTCTTCGTTTATCGTTCATTTTGAATTGAAACTATAATTTTCTTTTTGTACATTTCATTGTGCGGCCAATTTAAAGGATCTGAATTTAAATATTCTTATCTCAACCAGTCGGTTTAGTATATAAATTAGTAGATATTATTATAACTATATTAATTAAAAATTGCACAGTATAGGTGTAGAAGTATGTGATTTTATAGATCTTATTTCCATTAGATTCAAAATAGTTTTTAATTTTCAATTTTCGTATAGGCTTAAAAATTACTACATAGGTCGACTACTACCTACTGGTCGACCTGTCCTCGTTTCTGCACATGTAACAACTAATATCACATTGTTTATGTGCTCAATTCATAAATTTAGTACGTATTTTAATAAATAGGTGTTCCTCCTATATATTATGTAGCTATACGTTTTTTAGAATATTTTAAATTATATATCGTTGTAAGTTTTACCTAGGGAGATTTAATTAATATTCGTATAAAATTGTTTTAGATATTATATATAGGAATGTCAGAGTTCCTTATAAATTTTATAAAATTAAGGGATAATATTTTAATTTTACTCTTTGACATGTAATGTTAATATTTGACAGGGTGTTTATTTTTTTTTATTTTTTTTTTTTTGATCGATATTCGATAATTATGGATTTTACACATTTCGACTCTCAAAGAATACAGTACAGAATATAAACCTACAATATAATGTAATTTTTATGTAGGTATACGTATATAACCGTTCCCCCGTTTTTGTTCAAAACTATACACCTAAAATTTCTTTACTACCGCCGTGTTTGGGTATCGATTATATTTATATGTGTATGTAGGTAGGTATAGCCCATATTATTTATTATTTAGTGGGAATTGGTGCTAGCATTAAGTCACTACTGCAGGTAACTCAATAAGTGATGAATAAATAAATTATGACAAACATGTTATTTAGTATAATAATATATAGTTAATATAAAACCATTTGTACGAGTACGAATAATTTATTACAAATTGTCCCGAACTGGCTGAAACTATACTGAAAACCATCCAAACGGGTTGAGAATTATTAACAATTTATTAACGACAGTTATACAAATTGTTTACATTTGTATGGCAATAAAAAGAAAAAAATTGCTTGGAATATATAATATATATATATGTGTGTGTGTGTGTATAAAAACGAAAAATAATTCAATGTGTAAATAGTGCATTGTATGCTTAATCTGAAACGTTATTTACGTGCATTTTCATACGGCCATTTTTTCTGATATTCGCGTATTTAAGTCGGAAAAAATAATTCCCACAGAATTGTATAACGAACCCGAATGAATTCGACATAAATAATAATTTTCGTTATCATCCACGAACGTACGTATGTATGGTATTTACAATACGAGCAAGCTGTATTTTGATTAATCGAATTATTGGATATTATGTTTTCATTGTTTGTGATTATACACAGATGATTTATTGTTATTTTTTAAGTCTAGTGTCTACACTATTCACGTCTCCCTATATATATATATATATATATACTCATCGCCTCATCATCAAAATTTATATTTAAAACAATCTTATCTTTTTGTATATTATATGTACATTTGTAGTATGTGCGTTCGATATATAATTCTTTCTAGCACAAATGAACTGTTTGGAATCGTATAAAAAAAAAAAATATATATACATAATATTATATTAAACCCCCCCCCCCAGTCCCCTTATATTCTATACGATATTATCACTGTACGCACATGATTACTTGCCTAAAATAAAAGAATTTATACGACTGCTCGGAACTTGCAAACGTTTTAGGTATATACTACAAACATAGAGTAAACTAGAATATTGATTTATTTTTTTTTTTTTTTTTTTTTTTTAACTAAATCCCATTGTATATTATTCATGTGCGAGGGTGATAATTGTCTCCGATTTCCAAATAATGTTTTCATTGTCGCCTCGAGGTTTTTTTTTTTTTTTCTTACAATGCATTCAGCGTTCAAGAGTATAATATAATATGTGTATTATTTATAGAGATTTCAGTCGGACTGTATTTAACGGCCAGCGGCAGATGTATACGGTTAAAAATAAAATTTGCAAATACTCTTAACTGTATACTATACGTATACACTTGGACATTCTCAAAATTGTTAAGATTCGCGCGAATCGTACGGGGCAAAAGACACGACTAGAACGTGAGTCATATCCTTCAGCGGAGAGACGCACAAAAATCTTTATAAAATGTAAAAATGTTGATGATAATATAAATTATAATTAATTATTTTATTAATAATGATTTTTTAGTCGATTTTACGTGGTTTTGATTTTTCGGTCAATTATACGTTCTCATCGACCGAAGTAATGATCTATTTTCGTCGATCTCCAAAATCTCTGGCGACTTTCAGAGATTTTATTATGATGAATGTAAAATATTTAATATACATTATATTATCATGAATATTATACTTGATAAGAGTAAGGTTTAAATATATTTTGTATTTATTCCAACACGACAAACATATTCAGATTGCAATCGATAGTATAACCATTATTGTGAACAATTGCCCTTTGAAGTTCACGAGCATGTTTTATGCAAAAGAATTAAATAAATAATAAATAGTTAAATAGAAATTTAGCATACATCATACATATTATAATACTACCTGTACATACCGAGGTTTTACTTAAATGTTATGCTATTCTAATAATATAACTGAAGTAAGTTTATTGATTTTATCTTAAGTCTTGAATAGAAAATAATAATAATAATATGCTCCTTGTTAACACTATATTATATTATTATTAATGTACTCTACTTCATAATATATAATATACTGTGAATTTTGTTAAACTTTATTTTCTTGTTGTTGTTTTTTTCTTTTTTTTTTTTTCAATTTTTTTGTTATGTTGACCATTTAAAAATACTATACTTACCACTACCCAGTTATTTTCGATAAGTCTGTATATTATCATATACATTTTGTATAATTATTGCCTTTTTTTTTTTTTACGCGTGCAACTCAATTTCAACATCGGGAACTATTTTTTATGTGTGTCTCTTTGCACTCAAAAAATTCGATATTCTCATGTTAATGCGTCGCAGAACGCCATTTTTTTACAATATAATAACGTACCTATATCGGTGGCGTTATTATAAAAAATGTTTACGCACGAAGAAATGATACGTAAAACTGATATATACCTGTAGTAAATAACCGTGCATGTTAAAATGTTTAATCCCAAAATGACCAAAAATAACACCTATATAGTATATAGTATATAGTATAGGTACATTTTTTTTTTTTTTTTTTTTTTTAATAAATCCTGAAATAAATGGTTTTTTTTAGTTTGAACATAGTAGATAATTATTATATTATTTATTATATATATTACGGGCTGAAGCTCAAATTTAAAGAAAATTAATACAGTACAATAATTATTATCAATTCGTATGACGTGCATTAAAGAAAACGGCAAAACAAAAATAAGAAAATAATTACAGTGAAAAAAACCTATCATGTTTGGAATACATTATGTCACGTCTACAAAATATACTAAAATCAATAATCTGGGAAAAATCTGGTTTTAAGAACTATAATATAATAATAATGTCTTCTAAATTTCAATGATAAAACGACAAAAATATATTTAGTCGTTTTTAGCAATTTCTTTGTATATGTATATTATGTTAGGAAAAATTAGAACCGCTACAAAGGATAATTTATTCTATATTTTCTAAGTAGATATATCTCTATATATATATATATATATAGATAGGGTTTCAAAAGATTAATAATTAAATTGCATTGTATTATACATTTTTTTTTTTAAAAAAAAAACTTCTACGGGATTTTGAATATTATCGTTGTCGTTTTTGGTGTTTAGATATCCTTGAATTGAACAAAATACATGTAATAACAAAAAACCTCTATTGTACTATATTTCGTAGTTTTAATGAAAAATTAAAAATAAATGAACTTTATACATTAAACTTTATAGAAATAGGTATCTCATTATGTGAATCAAAATTATATTCGGAATTTTTAGATGTTCGTAGTCATGCGAACACTGTATACACGCGCGGGACATATACATATTATATAGGATAATTTTGGTATATAAGTGAATTTGTTTTATTTTATAATATAGTAATTATTCTAAATTTCTAAAACATCCACTTGTAACATATCTATTAAAATAACCAATATAGTGGTTATTTTGATGTTTTTTTTATTATGTTATATGTACATAATGTAAGTCTAAATCTTTTGTGTGATAATAACAACTAGATTTAATAAGAATTAATATTTACTTAAATATACTCGTATTTTCCCGGGATTTTAAAGTTTTAAGGTTAGATGTTTTTTCCTTTAAAGTGTTATGCAATTTTACTACAGACATATATAATAATATAATATGATTGTGTTTGAAATTGCTGATCGTTTGCTATTATTTATTTTATAATAATTTGTTTATTATCCCTTCTAGGACTTGGAATATGAGGAACAATGGAAATCTTTAATACAATTATTATTCTATTATTCGTTTTTACTATGTAACCATTGATTATAAATACTAATATTTATTTATAATCAATGGTATAAACGTATACGGAATGGACCTATACTTATAAAAATTAAAAACATAATATTCAATAAGTTATTTTTATTATCTGCTATCGATATTTGCGTAAAAATAGGCCGTAGGACAAATTACGACTGTTATTATGAACAAATGGAACACTTGTGGATTTTATAAATAAAATGAACATAAATGCGCAACCCAAAATTATGTTGAAAACTTTCTATAAATGAATTTCGTATTACACTTAAGTGATTTTTTTGGCTTTCTGTGATCATTGAGAAATATTGATCGATTCGTATAATTGTATAAGAAAACGGTTATGAGTGTATCTTTATACTAAAACTATTGAGGAGAAATTATTGTAACATTGTATAATAATTGTGTCGTAGTAGTTTTTCCATAAGTAATATCAAGTATTAATTAGTTTAAATTCGAGATACAATAAGAAAACGGAAATTAAACACTTGGAAAATACAACCAATTTTTGATTTTGCAATTTAACTAAAACGTATTCAAAACGAGTAAATTAACTATATGTGTATATAATGTACGCGTAGTAATTAATGATTATTGTTGTATTTTGTCATTTATTTATTATGTTATATACGACTGTTTGGAATTCGACCTTACACGTACATTTCTGATTGTATCGAACATATAAAAATCATTTTTTATGACGAAAAAATATGTAGGTTCTTAACAGATTATATGTTTATCGAAAGGTATTTTTGTTGACTACACACTGTACGCATTTATTGTGCTAATTTATATGTTGAAATTGACATAATTTGAGTTTATTTATCAAGTTTAATTTATCCGTAATATAAATTATAATATACTATAGTTATATGTATGGCTTCTATAATTTATGATTTTAAGAATTCAATTAAAAAAATTAATTGAATTTTTTTCACCGTCTTTACCAGTGGCCTACCCAATTTTTATTTAATATATATATATATATATATATATTTTTTATCACATGTAACAGAAAGTACAGGGACTACTAATATATAAAAATTTACTCTACTCTCTCTCTCTCTTTATCCCAGGCCAAATATTTTGAGCTGGACGTTACTTACTGGTCGTTACTTTTTTATACAACATAAAATAAAGTAACTATATGACTCATTTATATTAATTTAATACTTATGTATTTAAAAATTAATATTATTCCTTTTGAAATATAAACAATCAATTGTTTACTAAATCACACGTTTAGTTACAAGTGTAATTTATAATATAATAATAATAATAAAGTAATATTTTAACAAACGAGGTTTTTATACTGCCAATGCACCATGAACAACATTTAATTTTCAAATTAAAGTTTGCACTTGAAAATTTGTTCGATACCTAATAAATCAAAATAACGTTCACTTTATAACTAATAATAAAACTCGTAAAACATAATATACTATAATATTATGTCTTCGATAAATTGTTCGCCATTAATTAATATACAATACCAGAAACATACATTTTCGTGTGATATTACATTTTTGAAACATATTATTAAATAATAGTAATATATAGGTATATATATATATATAATACGATAATATATTTAACCCAAACGGACCTTGACTAATATTATATGTATTGATTTTATTGAAATCGTGCAATTATGTAGCTATAAATTATGAATATATTTATATGAATTTCAAATATTATTAAAAAAAATATATACATTATATTATACTGTATATAATGTACAACATTTAATTTATTTCACTTGAACGGCTTAAGTATAATATGCTTTCTACTTGACCAATAATTTGCGTTGCGCATGTCCATAGAAGTAATTTTAAAACTGGATTGGTAAGTGTGAAATGTAAAAATATTATGTATTCATTTCTCCTAAAAAATATTTAAAACATAGGTAGATAGGTACCTATAATTTACAGTTATATATTATAAATAAATCTTTAAATAATTTAAGGTGTATATACGTTTTGATAACAGTATACAATGTATGATATCATAACCTTGGATATTATATTATATAGGTTGTACCTATATTTTCATTATCCATAATATATGAGATTAATGAGAATTTTTAAATGTTATTTTGCTTTTAATAAACGTGTTCACATATTATATAGTGTACCTATGTAGATGTTTTAACTTTATAACCAGACTTATGATTTACTTCAAAGTTTTATCATGTACACTGTACCATAATACATTTAATATTTAATCTATGACTGTACATTTGTACTTCAGGTACCATATTTGTCGAGAGATTATTTTTTTTAAATAATATATTAACATGACAGAATTTTATTTTTGCTTTATATCATTTTTCTAGCTCAGAAATAATATTATATACCTGATCTGTGCTATATTGTTAATCACAGTAATCTATATTGTTAAATATATGTGATAAACACCACTATTTTGACTTTAAATAGTTAAAACTATTTGTAAATGGAAAATCATTAACATACCACCTGTATTACCAATTTTACAATAGTTATTTTATTTCAGTAGATGTAAATTATCATCCGGTATTGGATAAAAATTGGTCATATTAATTTAGTTACAAACAATAACATTCAGTTAAATACAAAAATATCACGGGAATCACTGTTGAATATTTTTAATAATTATTTGGACACTACTTATGTGTAAGAGAAGAATACTAACTACATAACGATAACCACGACCAAACATGCCAACTTCAATAAAAGGAAAGTCGATGATCCTACTTTAATTGGAAACAAATAGTATCGTATTAAATGATGGGCAACATACCAACAACCGAACTGAATAATGAAAACATGACTTTAAAAAATTAGTGTACAATTCACATCTCACAATATTATTGGTTGAAAACATGCTAGGTACTTAAATTAAGGGTAGAAGTGTAGAACAACTGAAACTGGATCAAAAAGATATATAACCGAATCTCTTTCCCAAAATGAACGATAATTTACGATAACGATGAAAATAAATGGTAATATGTTTAGGATATTATAATCAAAAGTAGGCTAATCATTTTTAAAACCTTAAGAGGAACGGGCCTATGATTTTCGATTGTAAAAATATGTCCACAAAAATACCGTTCAAACTAATTTTAAATTATAATAATTTATTATAAAATAGATAAAAGACAACATTTTGGAGGACACTTCATCGAAGTTTTGCAAAATATTGATTCCAAAAAAAAAGCTAATACCATTTTGAAGTGTTTAAAAAAAAAAACTTTTACATACAAATATACAATATAATTGAGAGCAGTATGATTAATGTAGCATAAAACCCTGATGTTGTCGTCTTTTAAGACGTTGTTTTCTATTAATTTACAAAAAGGTGTTTTTGAACAAATATCGTGATTATACAACAATAAAAAGTGGTGTTGGCCTGGACCACTTATAATTATTAAAAAAATATATTTAGACTTTTAAATTTTAATTTTTCATAAAATTCTCTTTAAAAATACCTCAAAATCGAGTGTGTGGTATCCTCTTAAAGCAATTAAATTTACTCTAAAAAAATATTACGTTATATTATTCAGAATAATATATAGGTATATTGTTGTAATCCAGTTATTGGATTATTGATATTTGATCATTTTTACGTAGAGTCAAATAAATTTTTGTTCATTCATCATCTGATTCCTGATTTATTACCTATGTTTATTTTGTCAGCTCTTTAAACTGATAATATTTTGTGACCCGTTCGACTTTTTGTGGTATTTTAGAAACGTTTGAAAAAATTTACGATTTAGCATACTTTAGTTAATGCAATTTTCATGAAGTATAATTTTCATACATTATAATATGGTCGGTTAACTTAATTCGTGTACTTGGAGAACAGTTAAAAGTTAATTTTGATGTACAGAAATAAACTTTTGGAAAACGGTTTTCAGCACAATATCTATATAAGACCAAAATAGTTTCGTGAGTACGAAATTAAAATTTCTCACTATATAGTATAAAATAAATTTGTCAGAAACAGTGGATTTACGAGTTAAATTATTCCTATATTATAAGTTTATACTCTATTCGAAATATTTTAACTATGTATTAACAAATAAACGGTTATAACTAAGAAATTATGTAGTAGATCTACCTATATATAATATGCAATACCATTGATTTTACAATATAATATAAAATCAATGGTATAATACGTTTGTTAAAACCGAATGTTTTTTATTATTTTTTCGGTCTGCACATGAATATTATATTAAACAATTTTACAAAAGGGTAGTGGATATACCATATAGATTATACATTTATGACGACCATATTATGATCATCATAGTTTTTTTTTTTGTTATTTGGGTTCATGCAGCTTGATTCATACGTCAGACGTTCCTTTAATTCCGTTTATGTATCTATAGTTACTTGTTATTATAATAATCTTTTTTTTTTGTTTTAATTTTCCATTAAATAAACTTCTAAATACAATGTAATTTTTCTAATTCGTTCAAGAAGATGTACAGTGTACAAAATATAAATTTTGCATACCTATCTATTCTTCCCGTCCAAAACTCAAATTGTTTCATGCAGGTATATGGAATTTAAATTAATTATAGCGGCTTCAATGGTACAAAAAAAAAAGAAAAAAAGAAGATTTGTCGAAAACAGAAGAAATAATTTATGTTGTAGCATGAAACCGTTAAAATATTTATTTTAACTACCTACTGCATATTTTAGAAAACTAACTTACCCTTTACTTATAATTTGTATATTTTATTGGTTCCATAGATCGAAATCGATTTTAACTCGGTAGTATATACAATATATACATGCGTCGTGACCATGAATGTATTTTTGCAATAAATTATTTGTGTAATAATATGTGATACGTTTCTTTCGGATGTATATAGTTACCAATTTATTATATTGAAATTTTAATCGTTGACTTATTTTTTAAACTACGTAAATAATAACAAGTTAAAGAAAGCCCACGTGTTAAATTCTCGATTTCTCTGTAGGTATTTTTTAGTTAATTTGTTAAATAAAAACAACAAACTAATTTTATCAAAATTGTTAAGACCATTTGTTTGTTTTTTAAACATTTATTTTATTTATAACTTTTTACGCACGGAATTCAAATAATAAAACGTATAATGTATGCATAACGTGAATTGCGTTATAAATTATGTGTAGAATACATATATAGTATTAAATATGTATAGTGTACATATTTTTATATTAAAACGTATCGTCCTGAACAAAAATTGTAAATATTTATATTGGTAATTACGGTGACCGACCGAATCAATCGTAAGGAATAATAATAATAGACAGACGGACGAACACAACGGGTATGTAAGCGGTATCGAAAGCGAAAATAACAAATTGTAGGTATGTAATATAATGCGTGTGACCGTTTTTGCATACCGTAAAATAAATATTTGTTGAGAAACATTAAAGGAAAAACAACATCACAAACGTCGGGTATATGGTGAATAATTAAAATTTATTATATGCACATGCACATATTTTATAATATTATATCCAATATAATATATATATATATCGTGCATTATTGATAAGTCAACGGATGTAATAATATTACAATGCGGTGGCGGTGGCGTGGTGAGAGGTTATGTGTAAAATATAATATATCATAGAGTGGGGAGTCGCACCACGCGCAATGGCGTTTGAAAACAGTAGACGGGCAAAAATAGAATACCGTACAAATCAACTCTGACCACGGTTGCGATATTATGTGTTCGAACCGAAAACGGATAGACCCCCCCCCCCCGGTATATGTTTATGGGAGGAGAGTATACCGTGTAAGTCCTATTCCAAGGCCAATGGAAAACGATTCACTGCCAAACTCTGTGTCGTACTTGCGTGCAGCATATACGTATACTCGTAAAATTTAATTTTTTTTTTTTTACCGAAATGGATAAATTGCATTTTCGTCTATTTCTTTCATTATGTATATGTTGAGTTTTTCGCGTTAAATAATCTTTTTAAACTTTCCTTTTTTTCGCGATTTCGGAAGACGCGTACGCTTTTATGGGTGGGATCATTTTCCTCCAAAAAATGTATTTTTTTATTTTATATAAAATTAAATCATAGATAATCACACTATATAGGTACGTACCTATTAGTTTGTTTTACATAGAACTGTTACAATAACAAAATGTATAAAAATTTAAAAAAAAAATCAAGTAAAATTTTTTTTAATATTATTTTAGAAATTTAGTATATTTATTATTTATCAATATTAAATTTTCAAGGAAGTATATATAGATTTTTTCCAGAGTATAGATTTATGACGAATTATTTGGGAAAAATAAAAATACAAGTGCAATAATAAATAATATATCTAATTAATCGGTATGTTTTTATTTATTTTATGTCTTTATTTCTTCTTTTTTCATTACATTAATAGCAATTATATAATATAAATAAATACCTAATAAATTAATTATAAATACCTATATCTATCATTGTTTCCAAAAATTTTAAGATAATTGGACAGATATTATTATTATACCGGTATTTCGAATGCATTTACACAATATTCGTCCGGCAGCTGCAGTCTTCTGAAAAATTTTAAAATAAAATTACTCGAGACAAAATTTTAACACTTGACAACTCCTGTAAAAAAAATACATACAAATATATATTATTTGATCACTGTATAGGCTCGTGATTATTCGAATAACCTAAATTTAAAATTATTTTAATGATGACTTAAGACTGGGCGTATATATATTAGCGAACAAACGTTCGTTTAATGAGAATATTTGAATTTTGTTTTTTTTTCCTGATCAACTCAACGATCATTGTACGCGGCCTATATAGTATATACTATGTTCTACACAGTATTATAGCTATAGTATTGTAATTTGATTTCAATTTTACAAACTGTTTTATTAGTTTACTTTGAAAAATTGTACTATTATTTTTTAGAACTAATTTTAAAATTTCCATAGGCACAATATTCAATTGTTATTTTTAATTAATTGCAAAATGGAATGGATACATTATAGACTACATGTCCTACAATATTATTTATTAAAAAAGAAAATTTAATCATATTTACTTAATGTATTATTTTATGTATGTACCGTATAATAACGATTTATTATTATAATCTGTGTTTACAGATTTTAAAGAAAAACCCTAATTTTTTTTACAGCAGTCACTGATTTTGTCACTTTTTTCAATATTTTTTTTATGAATGGTACAATTTGTTATTATGTCTGATAATGTATTGTTTATTATATCACCTTTCTTATATACTTATTTCGAATAAAATCTATTATTACACAATATGCATATTCAATTGATTAGTAATTGTTTGTGTACTCGTATATTATTCAAAACATAATAAATTTTCCAAATTTATTGCATTTGAATTTTAATGAAAATAAACCAACTGATTCAAATGAAATTCTATACCAAAAAACATATTTGTATGTCATATTCTGTTCTATTGATTATAGTGTATACCTTCTTTAGAACACTATTAAACAAACAAAAAAATGTACCTACTGTACTCATTGTAATGACTTCCCAAAAATATATTTTAGTTCAGCAAGCATAGTAAAATTACAAGAACAACACACAAATAGTTAAATATACATATATTGTTACATTATAGGTAGGTATGTAACGTAAAAGTAAAATATGTACAATGTACCTAATCTAGAAATGTTAACCTATCTGCAGTAATAGTAGGTAATAATAATAATAATAATCAATATGGCAACTAGTTGATGTCTGCAAACAAAGCGATAATTCATAAAAAAAAAAAAATATCTACGAAATATTTTTGTTATTCGTAAAAATCGATATTGACATTTTTCCCGTGATAATTAAATATATATTACTTAAAGATTTTAATATTACCTATAATTGTATTGTATTTATTTTTGCTTTTTTGGAGGAATTATACTGCAGGACATCTTAATTTGTTCTCGATTATTGTCGGAACACATACACATGGTACCTATAGGATAAGGTATAGTTAAAATCGACAATTTCCCTTATTATACCGGACGTTTTAGCATTCTAATCGAATATATGCAAATATGAGATTAATTAATAAAAACGAAATTTATTGTACAAGGCCGGTGGAAATTTGAAATGTTACTGGTGTTTTCGGTTTTCTATGAAAATAATAGAATTGAAACCATGTTGAAACATTATTTTTCACTAAATAAATAATAGGTACTTATACCCAATATATTATACATAATAATAATTATTATACTCGCATATTTATAAATTCTGATTATTATAGTTATCGGTACAAATCAATACAATACAGCGTTGTACTGTTGTATTTATTTACATGGTTGTTATAATATTATTATGTCTTACCTAGTTGAGTGTTTATTCTTCCATGAGCTTATAAAACTTGATTTTGATTCAGTTTTATACATTTTTTGAATTACTTATCATTGGATAGGTATACTGTGACCGTGTAAATTGAGTCTTAAAAGTAAATAATCGTTACAAAAAAATGCCTTATGTTTATTGAAATTAATTGTAAATGTTTATTAGATATATATATATTATAATAATATAACAACTGTGAAACAATTAATAAATGTATTGAATTTTCAATTATTATTCAGTTCCAGCAGACAGATGCGAAATCTCGCCGAAAAACAACGCCGAAACAAACTGAACACGTGCATCAACGAACTTTCGCAACTTGTACCATTGATATCGAATTCCTCAAAAAAAATTGAAAAAACAAGTGTACTTAGACTCAGCGCCGCATATCTTCGACTCAGTCGACGTAAGTGTATATACAGAAATATTACTTTATGTTGGATATTTCCATTAAAAATCACCTATTATGTAGCCTAACCAAAACGTTGGTTTTATTGCATTTTCAGTGTTATTGGGACTCAAAGAAAAGCGCGAACAACTGCCGGTATACATAAATGAGGTTAATTTGGCCGATCTCATGTTAGACGTATGTATTTGTATTTATGATAGCATTGTATAATAAAACGCTTATATTTGTATATTAAATCCATATGCAATAATAACAACCGAGTAACATATTATAGTAGTATTTTACTAAGAGCAAAACGCATAATTTTGAATGATATTACAACTTGTGATTTCATAAACGAGTGTCGAGGAAAAATTCGCATTAGAATATTGAACGTTACATTAGGTACATAATATATTACACCTCTATTATTATATCTCCGAGTTCAGATAATCGGATAATTTAATATTTAACCTATACTTATTTGAAAACTAACGAAAATTTCGTTTCCTATAAAATAGCATCTGGTTTTACACTATATACCTACTCGTATAACCAACAATCCGTAGAAACTTGACATAATTTAATTTAATTTCTAAATTTGAAATTTAATTTGTTTTTTGTGATGTCTCTGTATATTACTTGTAGTGTGGAATTTTATACGATTACATTTTATATTTTTATGAATGTGTCGTTTATCGGCCCCATTTTATTGACAATAATTGAACGCGTTACGGAAAAATCAATGTCCCAAGATCATAACTTAATTTTGTAATATAACGAAAATCGTTTGATGTCCTCGTGTATGTTATAATGTGCGTGTTTATTCAAACACTTATCTAAATATCTTTACGTTAAATTTTATAAATACAACGTGCAGAGTTATCTATATTTTTTTACGTTCAATTATATCGTATACATTGCGCATAAAAAGTCATACTGTGTAAAACAAGTTCGGATTTCAGTGTGTAGCAAAACGGTTTTCTTGTCATAAGGGAATTATTAAAATTATCACGCAAATTGTCTCGAGAAATTCCATCAAGCTATATTATATTATATCTTCTCCGTTATATAATTATTATTATTCGTTTTCCTTAAAGGTACCACATATTATTTATATTAATAAAGAATATTGTGATTTTATTATCTGACGATTTACCTATTCAATAATATGTTTTTCCAATTATTTTATTTTATTTTTTTTCTGTTCACAGGATAGAGATATATATCTCATGGTCACGTCTGCTGGAAAAATAGTGTTTGTGTCTCACTCTGTAGAAAATATACTAGGCCATCCTCAGGTGAGTTTTTCATGAAAATGATTAAGCCGCCGTATGTTTACAAATGAATAAATAAAAATTGGCATAATATGTACATAACTTGTGTCTTGCCTGTATGTCGCACTATCGCAAGTCCGTTAAACAATTTAAATCAATTGATAAGTGGTGTAAACGAACTTAGAATATTATTTATTCCGTTCGTATTTTAGTATAGATAAATTTTAACGGGCGTGTTTGAGTTGAAAATGTTATGCGCATTAAAAAAATATATTTGTGATATTCAAGTTAATATCACATATATTCATATTTAATAGTTAATACATTAAAAAGTAATAATACGCTTATTAATAGTTACATTGAATGTTTTATTAGTTTTACCTTGAGTTTTTTTTTTTTTTTTTTTTGTTAAAATATTGTAAAGTCGATACTCGAAAGTGGAAGTAAAAATAAAACTGTATAATGTAATAATTCAAAGTCAGACAATACTGAAATGTAAATATATCTTTGCACATTACACAAGGAATAATTTATCGAGTCTTCCATTATATGACAAAAATGAAAAATTCTGTCTGATCGACCACCCTCTACGTAGGTAATAGCCACCTGCAATAGGTGTATAGGTAAACGTTTATTTGTCAGATATTGTTTGCATGGTTTATGTATAAATTTTTCTTAATTTTCAATTTGACATTATAAGTAGGTATTTAAAATAACTGTGCGTGCAAATGATTAAAAATTCATATTTTTACACCGATCAATGGATTTCTTTGTACTCGATTTTCTCTGTATTTGTCTAGCATATTTGAAGGAGTGCCATCCAAATACGAAATTCCATACAACTTTTGATGATGTGTGATGTAAAAGGATTTGAGTACGAAAAACACTGTATATAATATAATATGAAACACGTTTTACGAGAAATCAAATTTTCAGCATTATATAAATCGTACCTATCGAATAAATCCATATAAATAAATCATGCACTGCCATATTTTTGTTTATATTACAGTATTCATTTTTCTCGTTCGAATTTTTCGACGTAGGTATAGTAAATAATACTCCATATAATATAGTATCTATACTATATATAGGTTATATATATATATATATATATGTCTATAAAGTACCTATATATATACTGTTGTCAATGTATATTGTCTATAGTGTTTATACTTTATAATATTATATATAAATATATACAGAGTGTGTATCACGACATCACCGATGACAAATCTAATAGATATAACTTATATTTGCAGCTATACCTAATCGATATTTTACAGATTTTATTGAATTTATTTACGACTAAAAATGTTAATAAAGTATTATTCGATTATATATATAAAAGCGGGGATATCAATACGTTTGAATGGTTTTTATTTTATTTTTTTTTCAAGTATTTTACGCTTTGACACAATTCTTTCCAAGCTACAAATGTGTGTTTAGATAATACATATAATCCTCTGTAATAACGAAATTTGTTTGGGGCATTTCGTGCATTTTTCGTAGGTTTCGAATAACATTCTTTAGACACTCGGGTTTTCCGTCATTTATATTTGTTGAAATTGAAAAACTTAACTTTAAAACTTTTAGCAAGATTTCATCTATAAATAATGTTTTTATTGTCATATTTTCATCAATAGTAAAAAAAAAATATTATTAATTTTAGATATATTTTATAGATTATTCTACAAGAAGTTTTAGATCATAAATGCTTTTTGTATATTTAGGATTTTTTTTGTTATTTTATGTTCGTTAAAAATGAAAATAAAACCGAATTATTACATGCATTTTCTGAAGATTTTAGACGGTAAATGTATTTTCTAATAGACATTAAAATCAACGTGACCTATATATATATAGTGATAATAATATTTATTTCTTGAAAAAAAAAAAAAAAAAAAACAATTAAATATTGACCTGATCATAATATTATATTATCATATTTGATGTTCGCATTTTCACAAAATTTAAAATAAAATAAATTAATAAAGTTCTAACTGCGAAAATCGTGCTAAAACTCGGGAGACGTTTACAAAATGGATCACATTTCCTTTTCATTTTGCGCAAGTACAATTTAAAATTTTTTTAAATTTCGTGTTCCTAAAAACAAATAGCAACTTTAAAATATTTGAATTGAACAAAATCTCGGTACGTTTGCCGCGCGATACACTCTGTATATATATATATATATGTATTTAGGTGTATTTTTTTTTTTAAATCCTTTGACAATTTATGAAAATCGTATGCACACGCATTACACATATATACTTACATCATATATTTACCGTCGCGTATATCTTACTGTCTGTATATACTTTTGATATTTATTATATATATATACTATATATATATAGTTATCGTGTATACATTAATGCATTTGAATTTGTTATTGGCAATTCGTTATCCCTTCGCCATCTCGTATAATGTACAGTTACGCGTATAATAACCGCAGCATTGCCCTCGTTTATTTTTATTATTATTATTATTATTTTTTTTTTTTTACGACTTTAATTCGTATGTGTGTGTACCAGCTGCGGCCACCATTGATCATATTATTTTTCGTATAACGAATAGAATATCGTTTTCATTATAAATTATCGATTTGTTGCCACTGCCAATAACGACAACAGATCTCGCGGTGTGTATACGAATGAGTATTATTATTATTTTTTTTTTAAATTTAGTCATTTTTTAACTTATCCCCCCCCACCCCCCCCCCCCTCTTCCGCCGATGATCTCGGAATCGAATGCATATTTGTGCAGGCTTGTTGCAACTATATTATATTATATTATGTACTGCGCGTCGACTATTCGTATTTACCTAATTATTTTAATTACATATATATATATATATATACATATACGTGTATAAAATTTTTTTATAAAAATTCATTTAATTTGTTTACCTTGATAACGTGGTCGCAGCTATAGTGCATAATAGTATTGATTCGTTTCTCCCACCTCCTTCCGTCGCATGCACCGGCCAAGGACACCGTTCATATTATTATCGTTGCCCTGGACGATAAACATTTTTCTATACACATCGGTGTTCGCCCGTCGCACTACATCCGTTTTTTTTTTTATTCCAATCATTTAAAATGAACAATATTGGTTTTATTTTAAAATAATATCGAGAAACACATTATTATCTATTATGTAATCGAATATTAATTAATTATTATTATTAGTTTTGATAAATCTCCGCTCTTCCATCGAGCACTATAAGTATAATTAATGCACGCGTATTAAGCTTATTACGTTTTTCATAGCGGTCAACAAACGTCGATTTTATGCAGTTTGCAATAATTGAGGTCTCCTGCACGCACAAATCAAGGTCGACCGACCATTATTCTCCGTTTTGCTTCACATTCTGAATTTATACAATATATCTATATGTACAATGTACGTCATGTTTTTTTATAATATATTTAGACTTTATTATAATAATTGCTCGAGTTGTGAGTCATTCGAAGAGATACACAACTATTTTTGATATTCTAATCCGTATTTAAATTTTACTTTGTTTAAACAAAACCAACGTTTATAACTTTCTAATGAATTCATTTACTATGCATACAGGTGTATTTATAGCTTGTTAGCAGTTATTTATACAAATTTAATATAATTTCAAATGTAAAAGGTACCTATAGGTTTTTTTTTATCCATCCCCAGATGGTGTAAACAAGTGTAAACACTCCTATATTATTATAACCATACATTTTACCAGTAATACAGTAGTTGAACAAAAATCTAGTTCTAAATCTAATACTTACATTTTAATTTAAAATAGTCTTCAGATATTTCGCTTTAATGCCCGTGCATTACTATTGTATCATACAAAATACTCTCTCCTCTACAACTAAATTGAAAATAGTAAAGTATAAATAATAACAACTCGGAACAGTTAATAATCTCTGCCAACGTTTTCTGTAATGTTAATTTTAATCCATTTATTTATGTGTTGTGATGATGATGTTTTGAATGAATTGTAACGTTTCGGTTAGTGCTCGGTAGTTTTTTTTTTTTTATATAAGCCATAAAAGTCCTATTGTTGACAAATGAAACCGTTTCCCCTCTTGTATTCACGATCAATTCGAAATTATTTCCTCGAGTACAACCGATAATACACATAAAATGAAATTACCAGTTTGGTACATTTTAATGTCAAGTCGACAATAAGATAATTTATACATTTTTTTTTTCTCTGTATAAATCTAAAATGTAGTGGAAACCAGTACAAATACTCATTATAACATACATGTATTGTATAATCAACGGTTAAAATATTTTCCTTGTGAAAGATAAACGTTTTTTTTTTAATTTAATTACTTTTTTTTTTTTTTTTTTTTAATGTAGATATGTGTTCATTTTATATCATAATTATCCAATTTTCGATTCTTTAAGTCTTGGCAAATTATTTTTATGCAGGAAATAAATTTAATCTTTTACTTGTGACAATGTATATAAATACCTTACAATTGGTCGCAATAATTTAAAGAATTTGAACCGACCGATAAAATATTATACCTTTACGATTTTTAACTTAGATTGAAAATAAATTTCTAGGAATTGTTGACGTCAATACATAATTTATTATTTTTGCATAACGTGAATAGCATTTTTTGTCGAATAAATTAAAATATTATTTTCATTGCTACCAGTTTTTCTGTATATTATTTAACTGGCTGCGATTGAGAAGCTAAAGACCAACAATTGAAGTTCTGCTGATTTGTTGAATATGGCAAATTTGCGCATGTAGCCCCACAGGGGGTATTCTATGAAAAATATTAGTTCATTATGTCCACGTGTTCGTGTTTATATTTAACCAAAAGTCGAAAATTTTAGATTTATCGTAGAAATAAAAATGTTTTTTTTTTTTTAACTGTTGTTTACCATTACATGATATTATTTTCTGTTTTAATTATAGATCGATCTCATGGGCCAATCACTTTTTAATATTACCTGCCTAGAAGATCACAATGAGCTTAAGAACAATCTTAAGTATCAAGACGAAACGTCATCCAGCAGTATTAGTAAGTTCATTGATTTTTATTTTTATTTTATCCTTTTGTTTGTGTAAATAAATTTAACAGCTAAATAAAAACGTTTAATACATTTATGTTTACATTACATAACATTAGGTATTTATTACAACTACAACATTTACAATTTCATTTTATCTACTGTTGTAACTTGTATATTTATCAATCTGAAAAATTTAAAGTTTGAAGGATTTAAAGCTACGTGCCTAGTTGAGCCAGTGGTCTCCCATGGTACTTGTAGTATACTGAAACACGTGCCTGTGGGAGTTTGACTTAACATGATACGTGATTTATATATGTCTTATAAATATTTATATACTGCTTCCATAATATTTATTAGTTACAAAAGTTTGTTTGTAATGTTAGAATTAATTTATATTTTAGTTACTACTGATGATTCTTCACTAAATTCAAATCAAGGAGAAGAATCTGGTTATAAAATGCAACGCCGTTCATTTTATATGCGTTTGGTTAAAAAAGCGGTATCACGTGGTGAACAACCTGAATTTGAACTGGTACATGTGGTGGGCACATTAATGGTACAAAATGATGGAACTAAAAGTAATATTAAAGATTCACTTCAAAAAGAATATATTTAATTACAAATGTTCTCTTTTATTTTTCAGATTCTTTACTTGGAGGAAATGAGGTTGTTTTGAATGCAGTCGTCAGACCATACAATGAACGTCGTGTGACTGAAGTATCACTATTAGAAGCTACAAGGGAAGAATATATCACTAGACATCAAATTGATGGTCGGATTATATATGTTGATCACAGGTAAAAATTTACTTTATTTAATAATAGCTTTTAGATTTGTATATGATACATTCGTTAATCTTCTATGTCTGTCATGTCAATTTGTTACCATGATTACTATACAGATGATTTTAATTTACGATCGAGAAAGAACAAAATACCGATGTTTTTAATATAATTTAATGTAATTTAAATTCGTATTTGAAAGCAAATGCCTTTTATTATTTATTTTATTGGAAAATGATAAGTATGGAAAATATTGAAAAATACTATGATTGATATAGGAAATTAGTATGGCATTTGAAACAATATATACATATAAGTGATAACATAAATAGAGAAATACTTTGAAATACCAAGACCAAGGTTAACATCAATGAAAAAGAAGACTAAAAGAAAAAATATAGAACCCCTAAATGCCTGTAAAGTAGGCTTTTACTTTTGTTTAAATATAATGAAACGTATATAGTTCCTGATTTTTAATGTATTCTAAGAGTCTAATGCCATAGTGTTCTATATAGTAATAATTGTGTATAATATATTTATAGAATATCCATTGTGTCTGGATTTATGCCTCAAGAAGTTTCTGGACAGTTGGCATTCACATATATGCACAAAGATGATGTCCGTTGGGTGATGATAGCCCTAAGACAAAGTATATTTCACTAACATATTATATACATTCACGTCAAGTGTGAAATTGTAATATTAATTTCTTACTTTATTACAGTGTATTTTAAAGGTCAGAGTTTTGGTAGTAGTTGCTATAGATTATTGTCAAAAAATGGTGAATTTGTGTACATGAAAACACATGGTTACTTGGAACTGAATCCCAATGAAGATACAATTGAATCATTCATTTGTGTTAACACCCTAGTGAATGCAGAAGAAGGAAAAAAAGAAATTATAAAAATGAGAGAAAGATTCACTCCATTAATACGCATGCAATCAGAACCTGGAATTGCTGCAATTACTAATAACCAATTTGTAAGTATTACTAATTAAATTTTATCCCAAGATGTATTTCTTATACCAATTTTGATTATAGATGGAAGCTGACTCTACTACATCATTGGAAGACGCTTCTACAGAAGATCCTAAAACACTAGATAAAGTTGTAGAACAGATGATCATTAATATTCCTGCGCCAGCAATAGATAATGTGAAAGAAACTGCCCAAAATCCTGGTCCTTTGCCTGATAGCCAGTTTATTAAAGTTGCACTTTTATCAAAGTCTATGCCTCCAATTATAAAAGCCAATGGACCAAAATTTGATAAACGGTTATCTTTATCACCTCAACCGAATATTAAGCCAATTACTCAAGACAGACCATCTGTACTTCGAGTTGCACCACCCCTTGCTCGACAACCTGTAGTAGTTTATACTCAGCTTACTAATGAAAAAACTACAGAAAAAGACAGGGAATATTACGAGCGTAGAGGCGGCATATTGGTTGTACCCAAACGACAAAACGATGTACAGCTACCAGAACATTCGCCAAAGAAAGCAAAATTAACTTTAGAATCGCGAGTTGATTCGCCTACCTGTAGTCAATACAGCAACCAAATGGATGACTCGCAGTCTGAAAATCAGCTAAGTACTGACGGTTATGGCTCTCTGGATGGTTTTTCTAATTTCCAAGGGACCCCTAGCCAATTTATACAAAATTCTGATGAAAACAATATTGAATTAGGTAATAATTACTTTTTAGTTACTTATATTAAATATTATATAATATATAACTACTAAATAATATTTTCAAATATACAGTACAATTCTCTTATACATACATAATGATGTTCATCATTTTCCTTATAAAGTAAATTGATATAAATTTAAATGTTTTTCTTGTTTTTTTTTCCTCAGATCCTTTAACTGTTGTGAATATTGCAGGCCTAGACCATTATTCGGTAAGATTTACTCAAATTATTATTATTTATTTATTTATTTTTATTGTTTCTATTTTTCCTATGGAATGTTTACTTTTTTATTCTATTTTATGTTTTTAAATAATAATTTCATTTTCCTTATGTGTCTTAAATATGTATTCAAAGGTAAAATCTAGAATTAAACAAATTTCTTCATTTATTTTTATAGGTATATGTGATTAATATTACTTAATATATTTTGCTTTTTTAATAATTATAATAATAATATGTACAACAATATTAAAACCTAATTAAATATAGTTTATTATCTACACATTTAACAGATATAAATTAATGAATATTACATATATACATTATAGTATATTGTGATATAATATGTTTCACCAACTATTATAATTTATATTTGTTTTTATTTAATTTCATTATTTTATCTAGAAATAAGCAATTTACTACTTAGTGCACTTTGATGTATATATTTTATGGTCTGTAGATAATAAAAAAATAATTTAAAACTAATATATTTCAGTATTTGATTTAAACAATTTAATTATTGTTATGTTCATTTTTTTTCTTGACAAAATGAACATATATTTTACAAAATATCTTGTATATAAATTATATATAGATTTAAAAACACATGATTTTATTTTATTATTTAGACCAATTATTAATGCCTGGAAGTTAATTAATTTACATGTTTTCTTTGAATAGTTAAAAAAATATATCTAAATTAGCTACAAATTTGAGTTCCATCCTAACATTGCAAATTTAATTTCAATATTTTTTTGCATATTATATTCTAAAAGTATTGTTATAATTATTTTTTGATTTTGTGGTTCTAGAAAACACTAGACTATAATGATACATCGGTCGACCCTTCATTCTTCACACCAGAGAGTTATAGTTCTTTTGATACTGGTACTATAATATTTAAATTGAAAAATCAATACTTTATTGTACTAAATGTTTTCAATATTTGATTATAGGTGTTTATACTGAAGGAAATCCAACAGATTTAATTCAAGATAATGTATGTTATATTTTGTTATCCTATTATTATTATCATGTATATTATAATTTAATAATTATTAATTTATATTTTAGATAATGCATGTACTGCAAAAAGATGGCAGTGTAGAAAGTGAAATGCTTGAAAAACAACAAATTACACTTAAATCAAAAATGGACCAACAACAAGGTCAGCTCAAAGAAATCCAGACTGAGTTGAACTCGTTATCGTCAAATGCAGATACTCATTTCCTAGCTACAAATTTTTCTAACTTAAAAGTATATTTTATTATTTTTTCTACGCACATAAACAAAATGAATTTTAATGGTTAATGTATTTTATTCAGGCTGTACATGAGCAACAACAACAAATGTTACGAAAACTACAAGGAGTGCATCAGAACATTGGAGTGTGACCATCAATTCATTAGTATGATCTTTCATATTGTGATATGACGTATAAGTAAGTATACAAATATTATAAACATTTAGGATATTCTCTATGTAAACAATAATTTTTGTTTATATATATATATATGGTGAAAATTTAAATGATCTGTTTCAATACGCTATGAATAGTTTTTTTTTTTCAACATTTTCTTTACATTTTTGTAAAGACAATGTTTGTTTTTAATAACAAATAGTTATTTATCAAAAAATCAAATTTTATGAACAAAAATTTTCAATGATGAATGCAAATATAATATATTGTTTATTTTCAATTTAAAAGTATAAATATATATATATATACTTTATACACGTTAAGAAGGTGACTCAACGGGTTCGATGGGGATTGGTTTCTACCCCATTATCTCGCCATAATCAAACATCTCTACATTAGTATACAGAGCTCCAATATTTATTGATTATTGTGATACACATATAGAGTATAGAGTATTATTTTGGGTAACACTATATAATACCGGCTTTCGTGTGGCATACGAGCTTTTGTCCACCACCGGGTCACATTCTTAACGTGCGCGGAGTATAGGAGATGTGGCTATTTAAAAACATGATTATTTGCCTTTAATAGTGAGATGAATATATTGGATAAAAGTGGATATAGATGATTTATTTCATCAACTACAGAATGTCGCACATTAAACAATATTATATTAGATTTCGAGTGTAGCAAGGAAGCTATTGATTTTACAATACTGTTTATTTTTCTGTATGTAAATTTTTAATCAGAAGGAGCCGAGAAGGAGCTTTGGCTTTCATATGATATGGATAGGAAATCTGCTCTAGGTGGTACTCTGTACATCGCATTTTTCGATTTTTCCAATAGTCTCCTTAAGGAAGGAGAAAAACTTCCTTGTATATATTGTATGTAGTCATATACTATATAGGTTAGGTTAGGAAATTGGCCAATATTATAATAGGGTTTATATTTTATTATATTTGTTGCGTACTGGAGTGCGATTTCTGAGTTATTGTAATTGATCATCAGTGTATATCTGGCTAAAATGAAATGTTTATTTAGATAATGGGTGTAATGTATATATAGCAAATATTAATTTTAATATGACGTCTAGCCAAGTGAAGATTTCCTATTAATATATATATATATATACAGTTATGTTTTTGTTTTTATTTTAAAATATGTTAACAAAAATACATAAGTATTAAATAGCAATAGCAAGTGTTTGCTATTTCACATATAATAATATTCAAATGTTATTTAATATTTTTATATGGATAAATCATCACAATACATATATTATATAATATCACGTATGCATTGCAAAAAATCATGGTTAGTGGTTACTATATTATATTACTAAAATAACATAATATTACCAGTTATTCGTTGTGCCAACTCATAAAATTGCTTACGTTCACAATCAGCCCATTCATAGAATGTTACATCAAGCAAACCATTCCGACAATTTTACTAGCGTTAATTTGGTTCTAAGTCTTCTTTTTTTTTTTTATATGTATAAATATGTATTTTTTACCTCTAAACAACTGTTAAATAACTTATTTTAATTTGTTTTGTAATCTTTATATACATATATATATATATATATACACATTATTATAATTTGACAATAATTGGTGTTAACTACAATAAATAAATAAATAAATAAATAATATAATATAAATGGTTACATTATAAAATGTTCAAACTTATAACTGTACTATGTGTAGGTATATCCACCACGGGTATCCTACCCAACAAGTAAAGTGCTTCCACCCCCTACTGATTGGCTTTTTGTTTATTTATTTTTAAATGTAATCTTTAGTATCTTTTACTGAAATTATACCCGATTTAAAAATCTAACATTTACTATTCAGTTAAAAAGAAAAACCTGTGGAAATTTTCAAACTGCCAGAGGTATAAGGCTCGATACCATGTTACATATTCAATTTTTTTAGTGACATAAAAAGTTTAGTAAAGGACAGATGGTAGGTACGTAACTAAGTACAGCATAGTTGGTAAAATGAAGCTTAAATAATTTCCTGAGTGTTTCTTTAATCTGATTACACATTTATAATACATATAAATTAATGTAATATATATACATTAATATATATGAGTACTTGTGACTATTTATAATTATTATATTATATACCCAAAGTCTTGATATTATAATACACTTTTATTTTGCGTATATGTATTTCAATAACTAAGTTGTCATCTTCAGTGCATACCAACAACGAACCTCAGGGTTTTACTGCGTACAATTAAAATTTACATGCTTAATTTATATAATTATATAACAATTTAGGTATTTACCAGAATGAGAATTAAATATTGTACTTGAAAATGCATTGCAGTAATGCAGTATATTATTAGGTTAGGTTTCTGCCTTTTTCTTTTTAACAAAGTATTTTCAATAAAATGTTCATATACTTAAATAATTTAAATACTAAAGCCAATAAAGAAAATTGAAATAATATACAGGAATAGTATATTTTTTTGTCTCTTCCATGCTAAAATCTAAAAGTTGGCACTCATGGTGACATATTCAATATAAATTTGAAGATTTGAGAAACATTTTTTTCAGATATATAACAAAACTCGAATTTGAGAAAATAGGGTTTTTTTTTTATCTATTTTGGTAAAAATCTTACGCATTTATAAACTGTTGGAAAAATCTTAGAATTACATCTTAATCTACCAGAATATGAGTTAGCATATAATGATCTAATAATACAAGTTTTCTAGTCCAAAATTTGTTAATAGAGAAAAATATGAACATTAAAATTAAAAAACCATTAGCTTCCTTGCTCCGCTCAGGATGTAAAATGTGAGAACTTGTGAATGAACAATGCATTGGATTTTTCATCAAGGTATTGTACCTGCTCACACTGCCATTTCCATTAAGCAGTTCTTACCTGATAAAATGCATTTACAGTGCTTGAGCATTACTCAAGTTCATCACATTAAATACCTTGTGATAATAGACAAAAAATTTTACTAAAATATGTTACACTTAACCCATTTTCTGTCGGTGGAAGAAGTGAAGTTGAAAGTGGTATACCTTCTCAAGAACTTAACATAATATAATGAGCTGCAACATCACATTGAACAATAGAAAACGTATATGCATCTATGTGTACACAAGGCCGGCGATAAAGAAGGTTTAGGGGGTTGTGACCACCCCATACTTAGGAAATCAATTGGTAAAATAAAGTTTCCAGTAAACACAAAAAAAATGTATGACCTTTTTTTTTTTTTGGTATATTTACGTTTTCAAGGAAGTATACTAAGTTAATTATAAAGTAGTCGGAAAAGTTGATTATATTTTTACTTAATAAAATTTTTGGAAAAATGTGTCGCAAAATTACTCTGAAGACTTCCCACAAATATTTTTAAGCATTGGCACTTTTTGTACATATGTGTGAGATGTATTTACAAACGGAATCGTAATTGAATTGTAATGTTCTGAAAATAACCTACATTTATCAAATCAATGCCGTTTTTTAATAGCCACACATTTATATTTTTACATTATTAAAAATTATTTTAATTATTTTTATTTTTTTGCAGTTGATGTAATGTTTTGATGGGCTTATGGTTATTCGTTGTGAGCACTTCAAATTGGTCACAATCATGTGACATACCCAATTTTTGTAATTTAAAATAGTTTATTAAGTATAGTGTTAAGTATAATTATATACTATAAATTCAACTGTAAAGTAGCTATTTGTTAATTTATGTATTTTTTAATATGATTTAGATTTGTTTAATTGTCATTTACTTTAATTCCCAAGTTATATCTGTTAAAGTTATTATTACTATTATGATTATTAATTATTATGATTATTAATATTGTTACCTAGTATTTGTATGACATCTATGTAGTTTCAAACAATCTTCTTCTATGCCTTTTGATTTGTTTTAATTTTTTTTTTTTTTTTTTACAGCAGCTGCTCAAAGAATTTTAATAGTGACTGACTCGTGTTCATTATATGAATTTTCTTTTAAGTTTTTGTAATATTTTTTACATAATATCAAGAATTCTGAATATATATTTTTATAACACCTTTAAAATATAGTATAATAATATCTATTTAAGAATGTCATAGAGTTCACAACTAACTACACATTTTTTTAATCTGTGCCATTATACAATCAAATCGTTCTACTTTAATTGTCTACCTCGAGTTTCCAAATACCAACTTGAAATGATCTTTGAAAACAATATGTTACCACAATATCATCTTTTCCATACATGATAAAATATAATGTATTAAAATTATAACATGTAAATTGACTATTTATATCTTTAAAAGTTTGATAATATTAATATATATATAATATTTATGTGTTCTAAAATTTATTATTTGCCCACTTTGTATTGAGCATTTTAATACAAAATTAATTACTAATTTATACCCAAGGATTTATATATATATATATATATATTTTATATTTAGTTTTTAATTATTATTAATATTATTATTTGTTTATTTTAATTTTTTTCTATGTCAAGACTGAAAAACTAAACATTAAATGTTATAATATTTGTATATGTGTCAAAATGTAATCTTTAAATAATATTATAGGATATTATTTAATATCAAATACATTCTATATATTATAATATAATATACATATACCAGTATTGAACATATTAAAAATGTTAATAACTTTTTTCATTCTATCCTTCTGCCACTTGCACTATGTAATAATATCTCATTGTTTCCTTTTTCGTCCCCCCCTCCCTAAATTATAGTTAAATTTTGAAAATTAAATATACGATGAAATGTAATAGTAATAGAATTGTATAACATTGAAATCAGGGAAAAAAAACTTTGAACTATTAACTTTAATAGAATCAAAAAAGATGTTAATTCATTTACATTTATAATACAGTTGGTATGTACAGAATGATCAACCGAGATAAATAATTACTAGTTTAAAGTGTTTTAATAATGAAATTGGCATTACTTTACTGCTTAATCATATGGTAAATTGAACACCATTTATTTTTAAATAAAACATTAGAATAATGTCTTATAGTTTACCATATTATGATAATTTATATTTTATTATACATTATTAATTTATAATTAATAGTACAATGTATTTAATATATTTTAAAATATGATGTTTAATAAGTCTTTTTTATTTTATAAATATAATCTCTTTTACATTACTTATAACATAGTATAATATTAAGATGTATATATTATGGTCGGTCCAATTGGTAATCGTTAAAATGATAAAATGCCAATTTTTCGGGAAATAAATACAACATTTTATTTGTCGAACAATAAGAATTTTTAAGTAAAATGCTTTTATAAATTTCTAATTATTTTATCACATTATTAATGTTTTTTTTTTTTTTTTTTTTTTTTTTTTTTTTATTATTTTTATTTTTTTTACGTATTTTTAATTATTTTATCATATTTTTTTTGTTTTTTTTTTTTTTTATAATTCTAATATTTATTACGTACCTCGTTTTTTAAATTGCTTACAAATTGGACCGACTATTATTTCAGTGTAAAATGTAATGTAATGTTTTTTGAAACATCCATGCATACTAAAATTTTACTATGTTCACATTCATCCAACACTGTCATTAGTCATTAGTCATTAGTTGGCTTCCAAAACCATAGAGTAGAAGGGTTTAAGATTCAACATTATGTTTTGTCATTTAAGATGTATTTGTTGTATCCGTCAGCCATCTACATATAATATAATGGTCAATAGGGATAGCAAATTTACAATACACAAAATATTAGAATTAGTTTAAACATAGGTATATTATTTCAAAAATTTTGAAACTGAGAATATTTTCTAGAAAATTACATACCTATCTACCTATCCTTTTAGCCCAACTTTAATTAATTTGCTAGATACTACTTTGCAAAAAAGGATACATAATTTTCTGGAATATATTATCATTTTTAAAATAGGTGTTTAAATCGATGGCGGGTACAGAGGTCCTGAACAAGAAATGAGGCAATTTATTAGTAATGAGCAAAAAGAAATAAGGTCATTACCCTATTTATTTTTTTTTTTTTGCTTTAAACATTGCTTTCCTCCAATTTTTTGTGATAGTAATTGCCCACCCCCTTCCCCTGTACCTGCCATTGATTTTAACTTTAATTTTAAACTAGATACTGCAAATTAGTATTTTATTAAATGAAATTTTGCCCATTAAATAGATGGAGCCAGCAGGTGTGCGTATCACGCCGTCATCTTAAATGATAAGCACTTGGCGTTTTCTGTTCCCCATCAAATAACATGTATTATAACATGGTGATTATTTTTATATAAAATATGCGTTTTCTCAATGAACTTTTCTGTTTGAGAATATTTTTTTATTACATTTCAGATATTTTACTGAAAATGTAGTTACATGAATATTGAACCGACAATTTATTAATAAAAATTTAGGAGATGGAGAACAGTAATGACGGAGGAGATTAAAACTAATTCATAGGTACATGTAAAATACTTATAGATAGTAAACTGTTGGTTTTTTTTTTTAAAAATATATTTATCTATCAAAATGTTCGGGAAAAACAATTCAATGTCGGTGTATAGTTCAAATTGTAGGGTACCGTTGAAAAATTATATTAAATATTTAAAAAAGACCGTCTGGACATAACTTGGTGATAAATAGATTATTTTATAAAGAAAAAAATGTAGAATTATAATCATTTGAAATAAAATTCATAAAATGTATACCTATTCATAAACATAATGATGTTTTGTGTTAGGTGTACAAGTTATAACTTACAATAAATCCTCGATGGTACAAGTTTCATAACCTACACTTAGATACTTTCCTATGATGTGAGACCAACAATGTTAATTGTTATTATTTAGTTATCGAATGGGGGAGAGGGGTAATATTCATTGTTGATGACATTTTTCGTCACTCCGTGTATTTTATCTATTGAAAAAAATGCAGCTCTTAAAAAATAGCGCAGGTAGGTACTTATAACTATGCACTCAATATAACTAGGTACGTGCAAGTATACACAGATGACAGGGGGGCCGGTTATTGAAATCTATCCTTAACTTGTAGTTTTTAGTGTTTGTATAAATATAGGTAGGTAATAATAAAGAAAATGTTTTAATCGCCAACATCGCTTACAATGTCTAAAATTCAATGTTTTTGAAAAACAATATTGATTCATAGTAATATTATCGACTAAAATTGGTTACCTATTTATTTAGAGAAACAGTGATGATCGAAAAATCACAATTCTTTGACTGCTAAATGATTGTTACACGTCCGATTTTTAAGGTGATGTGTATATAGGCAATTGTCTATGAAATGTTAAAGAAAAATTGAAATCTAACAAATTTTAAAATATTTTAAAAGTAGTTTTAGAATAGTCTCGTGTCTGCAGTAACAAGTTCTTACAACTGAAAATCGTTGGTGTGTCGGTTTATAGATCAATAGATATGTACCTACTTGACATTCAATGCGATAAATGTATTAGGTACGATAGTTTAGATACAGAAGTATATCAATAATATAAAATATCTGCATCGTAAAACCATATTTTGAAAAATGTGCACAGTTTCAACTGGTAGGTATTTAAGTATCTTAATGGGTAGGTATTTTAATAGAACATTTTGTTTATATTTTGCAATATCTAAGTAGCCAAGTAGGTATACACTAACAATAATATTTTCGTATAATTTGGGCAAACATATATTAAAATAATAAACATATTGCTCGTATTATGTAAGATATTTTATACTTATAATTTGATATTTACGAGAAAAAGTAATTTAAAAAATCAATTAATTAATGTGTTAGGCACATACAATGTGAAATGCATCGATCATATCATCATACCTATAAATAAATGGTTAAATCACCTACCCACACGAATCGGTGTAAGTGTAAAACTAGTTTTTATTGAGTACATTTTTTTTTTTTTTTTGAAAATTACCAGCTAAAGAACATAATATTATATTATGGTGAAGTTATAGGTATGAGTATACATATACTATACACGTTCTTGAGAAAAATAAGGCTATCAAAATTAATTTTCAAAAATACAGATTGACAATTGTGTTGTACCTACGCATGGGAACAACGCGCACGAACGGAAAAAATGAGAATATTAAAAATGTACCACCAAAATGTGTACCATTTAGATGTTTAAAAAAAAAAAAAAAAACCTAATCGAATTCAAGTAGGTCGACAAACGCTTTTATTGTTAAACGCTACGCAGTATAATAATTATATGATTAAGGCTGTTTACTGTAACTGTACTTAAACTGTTTACTGTAACTCCCTACACCACCACAAGCTCAGCTTAAAGGTGTAGGTAAATATTTTGTTATTTATTTAATACTTTGATACGGTGTAGTAGGCGAGATGAGGACACTTCGGCACAAAATCGTCACAAATTACAACACCGTGTTTAAATTATACAGTAATAATTTTATTTTTAATGTGAATAAATATAAATTCAAATTTATATTCGTCGTAATTACTCATATATACGTTCATTTACGTGTAGGTAATAACGGACCGTGTCAACTTTGTATTTTGTCATTTATTTAATACTTTGTATATAATTATAATAAAAATATTTCAAATTGTGTGAAAGGCGGCTCTCTGCGGGCGTGTTTTAAGGGGTTATTGTATAGGCAATTTTTGAACAACGCGAAAATGCCGTGTATGTGTGTGCGTGTGTAAATATTAATATTAGTGTGTGTAAGCCCCGCATAAATAGCGATTACAAAAATAATTACCGTGGTCGACGGCGACGGGCCGGCTAAACATAATATTACGCACGCGCATGCACAAGTCATTTATTTATTAGACCGAAATATATTCAATACAAATTTATGACTGAGAAATAGCTATATTACGCCTGACAAAAATTTAAGTACCTACTTCCAGTGGTTCGATTTTAAAAACGTAAAGACCGTTGAATGTATAGAAACGAGTTTACTTTGCATCGGTCGGAGCACTTTTTCAATTTTGTCCAAATTCTCGATGAGAATAAATATTTAAGATTTTATAAGAATTTGTAAATTTTGAATATTAAATATATTGAAAAATATTGAAAATATTAAAAATACGCTCCGACCGGTGCAAAGTAAACTTGTTCGCCAATTCAAACATCTTTACATTTTTTTTAAATCGAACGAATATAAGTACCTTGAAATTTGTCAGTCGCTTAGGTCGTTTTGATGGAAAATTGACGAAACAGAGAGCCGCCTTAAGAGGTACCTGCACCCAAGACAAATATAATACGATATAGCAAACCGTCATATTACGAAATACCTACTATACCGAATGTCGCTTGTTCGCTCAATAAAAAAAACCTTGACCGTTGATGTCTATAATGTGTAGGTATTGTTTATATAGCCTATGTTATACAGGTGTAAAGTGGGTATAGATATATTTTATTTTGTTTTTATTAATCGGAAATTTTGAGACATCGGCTCAAATGTCAATTATATAAGATATATGACAAAAAGTGTATGTATATTATAAGTAATTATATATACGCGTGCGTTATACGTACCTAAATTATTTAAATACTATATTCATCAAAAAAGGGCTTTTAGACACGCGTAGTGTAAACTTATTCAACATGTTGTCTAACCTATATTTATTTGTATAATATATAATATTGTACAAATATGTATATTATATTATATGTATGTAATTCTAACTAAATTATTTATTTATGTGTGCAAAAACGATAACTCTAAAACTGTCACATATATATATATATATATATATATATGGTATTACTATTTAAATTATACACCTATATATATATATATCATAAATAAATATACATAGGTAAGTGTAATAATTAAATAAATTATAACTAATGTAACTAAATAATCTTCTATTGTTAATGATAATAATGTTATATGGATAATATTATATTTACTATATATTATATAGGTTTGACAGGAAAATGGGTAATAGGTACCTAGGGGTGAAGGTGGGTGAAAATGGCGGCCACCTAAGCAAGAATTACAATATCTCATCAATAACTATATAAGTCGAAAATACTTGCTAATGGTTTTAATTCATGTAGAAATATGTTAGGTATAATATACATAAGTTTCGGATTTTTAAAATTAATATTAATATATTTTTTTTAATTTAAAAAAAAAAAAAAAAATGAAAATTACCGTTATTGTCCATATAGTGGGGTAATACCGGCTAGGTATATTAAAAATACATGTAAATATATAAGAAATTACAATTTGACTCGAGAATTACTCTCAAATTTTCTTTTTTATGTTTCCTGAATAATTATGAACCTCGTTTAGGGGCTAAAAAAGAAAAACAGTATAATTAATAATAATTTAATTAAATAATTATTAAGCGAAAAATGTAAATTATGGAACATTATTGTGTTCAGTTTTAGATATTTAATTTAATAATATTTATTAGAATTTAAAATAATACATTTTATATATTAAGTTACACAATTGAATATCATGTTGATATATGGAACCTCATTTATTAAAAAATATTGGCCGCCATTACCCCGTACATAATTTAAAACCAGATAATTTAAATGTAATATTAAAACAACATTATACCTAATATTTGCATGTTTTAGATGTCAATAAAACAAGCCGTTTAAAAAATAATTAAAAATTCCTACCTTGAAATGATTTTTAATTTTGAAAAATTTTACATCAACAATGATAAAAATATCGATAACATATTTTTGGGGGGAAAATTTTTGTGTATCGCTTTGAAACATCTGATATTAGGTTTTGATAACACTATTTATCAATATACATAATTGTAGTATTTTATATTATAATATTTACAGAGATATGTCATTGACCGGTATTACCTGATGACCGGTATTCACCCATCTTCCCCTACCCATTGATGTGGGGGGGGGGGTCAATATTTCACATCGGAGAAATAATTCGGTAAAAGTCCAGTCAGCAATATATTGTAGTTGGTAAATTTAAAAGGACGATACACGTCCTCTTTTTAAGGGGTTGTATTGGAAATCTTTATGAAATTTTAAGCAAAACGTAAATCCACTAATAATTATTTATATATTTTCAAAGTAATTAAAAATTGTCCTGTAGCAATACCGTTCTTTATTGTTGTGCAATCACGATTATGTTTGTTAAATAAATATGTGTACAGGTACAGCTCAGATTGCAAATAAATGTTTCTACATTGGTTTTAGAACCATAATAACACCTAGACCTATTATCAAAATGAAAGAAATCAACATTTCCGCGAGTGCACCTCGGAGCTTTTTTTCGTTATTTCAAATATACGACGTGAAATATATCGATTACAAGTGAACGACCTTTTTTAACACAACACAACTGTAACTCTATATTGGAAATAAATTTTTCGAAAAAAAACGCCCGATTCGCCCTCGAAAATGTTGTTCTCTTTAATTTTGATAATAGGTGATTTGGTCAAATTCACTTCTAAATTGAATTGGATGAAAATTATTTGCAATCTAAGTTAGCGTGTTTTATCATCTGTACCTATACCTGGCAAAATATATATTAAATCTTTTCTTTTTTTTTTTTTTTTTTTTGCTTACTTGGTATTTAGTTGGTACTTTTACGTTACAGGAAAAATTTATGACCCTTTTTTTTCGCTTATTAATTTTTTTGGAAACACCCTCTCCCCTAAAATCCCATTGCACGGGTCTGTTACTAAAAGTCTCCGCATTTATGTATAGATAATAAAATATAAAATATATATGCATTATTAATATGTATACTGTATTAATGTAATGTTATATATGTGACCCGATTACTATACCTAATTTTGCCTGTGCGTCTTTTTACCAATAATAAAAAGTTAAAAGTTCCGTTGGGGCCACCTCCTCCACTATCGTGATTAGATAGGTATACTATTACTGTGAAAGATTATGACATTTCTTAGTCATTGTCAAATGTCAATATAACGACTGAAAACATAAAGCTATTTTATTGACTATTTCATAGATAAATTAACATTGACGTGCGACAATTTTTATTTACAAATTTCACTTGGGTATATAGTTACATTAGGTATAGTACGTATATACGATAGGCACCTAAAGTTGTACCACGTTTATTAAATAAAGTACCTATTATACCTTAACCTACTTTAAAGCCATGATTATTAAACGGTTTTGTTAAGTATTCGAATAGGTACTGTACATATTTATAATATTATTTAATAAAGTTTTACACAAAAGTATACTTTTTAGCATTTGTACCTATATGGATATACCAAAAATAATCGATTAATTACCTACATAAAAAATGGTTTTCTAAATTTTTATATTTCATTATAAATATGATGTTTTTCAGATATAATTCCATAACTATTATAACTAGTATAAGACATATTTTATATGACATATTGGTACCTACCTAGATTTATTATAATCATTTTAAATTTTAATAGATAATAGATACCTACTACTAGGCACCTACTCAATATGTGATAAAGTCAAGTGGGGTAAGTGAAGAACGGGGACAAGTGGCTAATCGAGTGCTATAAAATACAAAAATATGATTTTTACTAAATTCTACACTGTATTATATAATATTATGTACAATGTCCTTTGAATGCGGGAAAAATATTCGTTACACTCTACTGTCAGTATATGCAATCTATGGTATCACATACCTAATCAAAATTTGGTCTGTTAACATATTTTTTTTTCTGTTAATTTTCAAATTTTTTAAAAAGTTTTTTTTAACGAGCTTGTTCTTCAAAATTATTTGAGTATATTATGTTATTGTATTTGTATTTTATGGTAATAATAGACATTCAAAATTACTCTTTTTGTAATTTCCTGACACAAATGATCAATTATGCACTTTTCACACAAAAAAAGACTAATGGGGCAAGTGAAACAATCAATAGGTATGGAAAGTGCATAATGACGTGTTTCACTTGTTTATATAAATATGCAATATAAAAAGTCACTAAAATTTGTTTTTATTTTGAAATTCATTTATATAGTTACTATAAGAGACTTAACTAAAAGCCTGAAAGTAGATATTTAATAATTCAAGTGTTGTACTAACCAAGTTATATTGTTAATTTAATTATTTTGTTATTGTCAATTATGCATGGTAAAATGTATTGATTACAATTAGGTAGGTAATAAGTAACCTAACAAAACTATGTTATAAAATGTAAAATGTTAGAAGTGCTGTCATTTTTTTATTATTTTTGACGATATATTACGTCTGTAGTTTCGTTATTAGAATATATTGGAAACAGGATTTTTATATTTTACCTAACTAATATATAAAAATTTGCTCCTGTATCCTAGACTAAATCTGCCTGCTATATAGTATATACAACGGGCCTACCTAAATATTTCGAGCTGGACACGACACTGGTGCCAGGGTTACGTACCTTATTTTTATTGATTAGATTTAAAACAATTTTAAATATTCGGTTTCGCGTCAATAACTATTTACCTTGCATTGTTCGGACTGTTCGGAGCACAATTTTAATATTTAAAATAATTATTTAATTATTCACAATTCGCTATTTATTAAAACTGTTTGTATGGTATCCCAATTATCTAATGGTAGATAAAATTAAAAAACACTTTATATAAATTATCATTCTAAAAATACTGTGAGTATACCTATACCATTGTAAAAAATGGTTTCGTGTATATAGTAATTGCTTTTATGTTTTCCCGACGGAATGTTCATAAATTTCAAGTGGCCAATGCACGACATTCAATACATCTAAAGGTTTCAAATAAAATAAAACCCAAATCCACAAAAAATTTAACTTTTTATTCTAAGCAAATACAGTTTTGCACTGAAGATGGCAACGTTGTTGCTTATAATAAAAAGTTAAATTTTTTGTGGATTTGGGTTTTATTTTATTTGAAATAAATTATCCACAAGTACTCAAATATTAATACATCTAAAGGTATATATATTAATATAGGTACATTTACCTATATATATACCTACCTATTTTGGGGCCACGGCAATATGCGATTAATTATTTATTATTGTACAATAATATTATTAGAATAAAATAGCCTTATGATTTCAATTCTATTCGTTCACTGTCGATTTTTTACAAAATATAATTTATAGTAAATATATTACTATAACTTATAAGTACCCTAAGTTCCTACTTAAAATAAGTGGGGAGTAATTTATTATTCGAGTATACGCCTATATATATATTTTTGTTTTTTATAGACTCTGAGCGGAGCGAGGGAGCTATTGGGTCTACAATGATGTTTACTTTTTTTTCTGTGTACAATTTTTTAATACGCACTGAATTTTCATATGTATATGATAATTTAATACTATATGAATATTTTAGTATACATGCAAAACGTCATTTATTAATTATTATTTATATAAATACCTACTATAAAAATGGTTATATATAAAATGAATAAAAATAATTAAATTGAAATTACATAGGTACCAGCATATTAACATTGATTATTATTTACCTACCTACTCTGAACTCCATATCCATTAGAAATTTTTATTTATTTTTTTTTTGATACAGATATTCTAAAAAACATGATAGTATCTACCTATTTATAAGGTTTTCGTCTATGTCTATACCTAGCTATATGAATCAAAATTCGTCGAACACAAGATGATCTATTTTAATGAAATTTTATCATAAATATTGGAAATCATGATCATTATTATCATCGAGGGAACTATTCGATTTTCAATCTTTTTATTAATTATACTAGTTTGAAGGGATTCAAAAGTCGAAAGTGATTCTAAATAACTGTTAGCGTATAACATTTCATTTAATGTTTAAAAGTTAAGATTCAATTAAATCTTGTATTTTTTTTTTTTTTTAAGGCAAAGGTTTTATTAACGAAATATAACCTTTAATATTTTTCAATTCGTAATGTTATAATTTTATTCATATTTAAATGTTTAGCAACATTTAATGATTAAGGATTACAAAACATTGAATACATTAGAAAAAAAATTTTTTTAATATTATTATGACTTGTGATACCTACTTCGGATATGTAAAAATTAAAAATGTACCTATTAATAATTGTGTACAGACTTGAACTTCGATCCGCTCAGTTCTGGTCTCGGGGAAAAATATTTCCAAACAAAATATTTGTTGAAATAATAATTTTTTTTTATTATTTTAATGTATATATTGTTAAATTAAAAAAAAAAATTGTTTACAATAACAAATTAATTTAGTAAATTTCACAAAATATATAAGTTATAATTTAATAAAAATAATTTGTAAAATAAATACAGATTTTATTATATATGTTATTAAATTGAAAAATATTCTGTTTAAATTAACCGTTTTAATTAACAAATAGCCGTTTGTTCTACGAAAAAGTAGAAAGAAAGAAACACAAAATATTTATAATTGAATGAACAAAATATTTGTTAATTCAAATAAATTTGTATTCAATTAGACAATTTTACCCAAGATATTCATATTGATAAAATACATTGTTAAATCAATAATACGTTTTATTATTTTACTGTTAAATTAACAAATATTTTATTTCTAAATCAACAAACATTTTATTTGACGTATATTAACAACCATATTATTAAATTAATCTATATTTTTATTGAAATCACAGATATATTTGATTCAGTGTATAGCATTTTTGTGATTAACCCTCCGTTAGTCGCGTGGGATACATTTAATATGTACCAGTGTTTTGTAAATTAAATATTATTACACAAATATTTACATATGATAGTCCAACTACCTCTTGTATATTAGTATGTTTAATGTTATTTCTTATCATTTTTCGATTAGGTATTTTTTATATTATAGTACACTATAGTGCTGAAGTCGACTGGATACATAATATGTAGGTATACCCCTCCCGACTATTGATGTTATACATTTTTATACGGACGATTTATATGTGTTTATAAACGTATAAAAAAAAAACGGAATTAAATTTATTTTTGTCATATTAATGTTTTTGATACATACCTATAGTTATATTCATATGAATTTTTTGTTTTCAATTTGATTATTTTTAAAAGTTGGATTCAAAATAAAAATTGATTCCAAATTTATTTTCACTATGATTTTTATATAATATTTGTTTAAAAAAAACATTAACAATTTTATTTTTTTCTGAAAATATTCAAACATATCTTATATTCTAGAAGAGACGCTTTGTAATATAAAGGCGTACTTAATAAAATAAAAATAAAAAAAAGACGGTCAGTAGGGGGTGGATGCACTTCGTTCCTGGGCAGGATACTTTTGGTGGATGTATTGCATTTGAAAGCAATGATAAATCATTGCATTCAATAAAACGATTCTGAGCGTAGCTTCAGTGTAGTATACATAACTCTTAGTATTAATTATATACCTACTATATACTAAATATACTTAATAAAATACAAAATAATTTAATAAAATAATAAATCTTGTTCTTCTCCTTCGCCTTCTCTCCCAACTATTTGGGGTCGGCCACCCTGGTCCTACACTTCCACTTAACTCTATCTCCCGCATCTTCTTCACTTACTCCCACCTTCCTCATATCATTCGCCATTACAT
>JAIPRL010001214.1:79089-91948 GCA_025469235.1 Pemphigus obesinymphae | reverse complement strand
ATGTAAATTTATAAAATAAAATATCTTATATATGGTTTTTGGTTTATGACGTTAATTTCGCCCCCCCCCCCTGAGTTTTCTTAGATGGACGCCCTTGTCACCAAATAGGATTCTTTGGGACGAACGTTCGATATCCAGAAGTACTCCATTGGGATTCTATCAGAATTCCTAATGTCTCGAAAAGGAATCCTATGTACTTTACTACTAGTATATGGTTTCCCCAAGGAGTCTCTGATGGCGATATCGAAATTATATTTACTTTAATATATAACTATGTTTTAATAAAATAAAAACTTTGGTAACTGTGAGTTGTGACATAATCTATACATAATTTATTGTTAGGGGTTTATAACACTTATAAATTATAAGTCATAAATCAATCAAAAATTAAGTAAAAGATCTGTAATGCGAATTAATAATAATTACACTTGTACCTAGCGTAGTTTAGTTTTCTTTATATGAAATGTATAAGTAAAAAAATTTATATTTTTTTAATAGGTATATTATAAGTTATAACTATTAATTCGATCATTTTCAATAAGATATAAATTTCGCGATATGATATCGGCATAATTTGAATAATATCGATGTCTGAAATTAAATCGTTTCCCGTCACTATAAAAGATATACTAATATTTATAATATATACTATATTATAGATAATATAGTATATAGTAATATATAGTATATAATAAGTTCAAAATATGGCATCAAACTTGGATCAATATTGATACCTGCACTTATTAAATTATATTATTTTTAAAACTCACTAAAAATAAAATATATTTATATACTTCGTTCTTATAATAATTCATTTTGTATCATTCGAACGATTTTTTCTTATTGATTTAAAATGAAGAAGGTCTTTTGCGGCCACATCCCGTATGTATAAGTATATAATGTGTATATATAGGAAAATAATATTCTACAAATTAAATTTCAAATAGATATAAAACTAAAAATAAAAATCTTTTAATATAGGTACCTATAATTAAAACGACAAATACATATTTATTATATTTATAAGGATATTATCATTTTTATATAAATATACCAGAACTAACAACGTAATTAAGCGCATATATTAAAATTAATATGTACGGAATGCCGCAGAAAATTGTACCTCGTTCATACGTTTTTCCATCTGTCCTCAAACGGGCTAAACTGTATGTCTATATGTATATTTATGCATAATAATTTCTGTAATACGGTTTATTATACGAATGGAAAATTCCAACGACGCCAAATTCAATATTTCGAAGGCAACCATTTACAATAAACTGCAATGGCAATGTCATGGATATAGGTATAATATATTTGAAAGGCGTCCTCCTTCGGTATTGTCGTATATTTTAATGGGGTGGGCGATTATAGTGCGGGTCATGGTGTGTGGACAAAATCCCATTTATGGTAATTTTTTTAGAGAGATAATATGCTGAGTTGGGGTTAGTCAAAACCGTTATTTTATTTTATTTACAATCAAAAGCTACATAATATAGTATAAATTAATTAACTTAATCGGTAATTAATAAATATGCAATGCATGATGTATACAATAAATATTATCATTTGTTTCTTACTCTCCGAAAGCAAAATTTGTGGTAGGAGCTTTTTTAGATTTTATTACCAACCTGCAACTACCTGTGGTGTAAAAAGATAATAGGATATAGTTTAGCTCCTACCTAAATCCCACGTAGATTCAAATAAAAACGTTTGTAAAAAAATTTTAGTTTCAACCTTTTTGGTACCTATTAATATTAATGAAAATAATTATTTTCATGAAAACAAAAATTATTTCAAATATATTATACAGGTAGGTGTCATTATGATTTAATTTTTAAACAGTGTATACCTCACTAGTAATGGAGGTTTGGAATTATTTGGTTTTACAGCGGCACATTATTAAAAAAAAATTAAAATTAAAACTTGATTATAATCGTGATAGGTACATAATGCATATTGTATACCTAATAAAAGTATTATAAATTATAATTTATAATAATTTAAAAATATGGGTCGAAAAAATGATAAACATATATAATATAATATACTTGTATGTATAATATAAAATAACGCTAAAACAATAAAAAAAAAAACAAAATTCCAGACGACTATGGTTACTTCAACATACTTTTTATGAAGGGTTGCTATCATTATAGTTATTATTGCTTCTTCCAATCTATAAATATTAATCTTCCCTTATGGTAAAATTGTATCCTGCGGACGTACACTTGTTTCCTCTTACTACCCTAATATCTAAAATAAATAATAATTTTTAATATATTTAGTTTGTACAAATGATAATAAATGCGATTCAATAATAAGTTAAATAAATAAGATAAACAGCAAGCGAATTTTTTTAACACTCTGACAAATGTCTCCATGTATTAGTTTCTAATTATTAGTATTCTTATTTCTTACTATGGGAATCGCAGTGGATAGAGTGTTCATAAAAACTCGCCTTTAACAATTTTCAAGTTCGCCAAGCTATATTGTTGCAAAGAATAATTAAAGAGTCGTTCGGTGTGGGTGCGTATAAAAAGGAAATTGAATCAGCACACCTTTAATGCAACTACAGGCAGGTAAAAACAAATTTAATTTTAAAAAATTAGGTCATGATTTCAGCGTATACTAAAATTTTAAATTATTAAGACGATTTATTCTACTGCAGAAATATTATGTTAGAAAATATAGTAATAATGAAATTTTATTCATATTTTTTAAATCTATATATAAAAAGAAAACTACTAAAATTATAATCTAATATTTACGATGTGACTATATACGAACAGATTTGATTAGTAGATCTCAAAATGTATTTTTCAATACCTATGAGTTTATACCAATATAAATGTTTTTTTTTTTAAATAGAAACCTCTCTATATTATTATAAATTCAGCGATAATATCTCTGAAAATGTCGATTTATATTAAAACAATATTCAAACGAGTCATTTTAATTTATATACTTTATATATTATTAAAGACAACAATCTCCTTGAATTATACATTGGTACTAGTATTTATGGGTTAAAATCTGATTACAGGTATAGGTGCGGAATAATTTCAATTTAGATCAAGTATATAGCTATGATTTATAAGGGAGCCAAATGTCTTTTGACCTTTTCATTTTTATGAGAAAAAAATTACGAGCAGTAAAGCACATTGTTCGGATATTATATTGAAATATTATATGTTACAATATTTGTAAAATGTTTTTGAAAAATATGTAACGTAATATTTTATTATAGTAAACTGTAAATTTTAAAACACATACTCAGCGAAAATGTAAAATTTTAAACCTCTTTTAGGGAATTACGAGGAAATAACTCGTTTTGTTTTGCCTTCCCGGTTTACTATTTCTTTGTAAATTTATCAAAAAAGTAGAAAAATCAGAAAAGTACTTCTTAGAAGTACCATCCTGATCATATTTATTACTGGGAAATGGATAGGTAATAGATAATAGTAATATACCTTATTTACACATGTTAAGATTAGATTACAGGTGTGCCCAACGGTGTAGTAAATTATGCATTTGCTAAACCTAAAGACTAAAACTCATTTTCGATTTATATGTATAATGAATGCATTTGATGGGCATAATGTAGGTAGTCAATAAAAAAAAGTAAATAAATAAATACCTACTTTAATTGATTTTACATTTATTTTAAAAACATGTTCTTTTATCGAAAAAATCACAATACACAAGATCTTCTCATATTTTTCCCATTGAGTCCCATCGAAAACCCTCAAAAATCCTTCAAAATCTTTTAAAAATTAATTATTGATTTTGGGGGTGAATTTTTAAGTATAAAAACTAAAATGTATGATCCTGCCTATATTTATGTGATATTGTGATGAGAAAAATGGGAGCTACTTTCTAGGTAAGTACCAATTATAGGGTCAATTAGAATTTTTGATGCATTATACACAAAATCCTATCACTGCGGATACAGTCTTCTGACCTAGACATTTTTATAGGGAAAAAATTAAATTACGATAAATCTAAAAAGTCACATAATAATAAGTTATAATTATAGTTATAATGTTTTATTTTCGGTGCAGACGTGTGGATGTTATATAATATCGAAACTTCTGTAGGTAATACCAAAGGCTTAAAAAACTCAGAGGCCTGCAACTCGGGGCCATTGACTTTTCTAAGAGAGCTCGACCTTTTTAGGCCCATCCCTTGGCTACGTAAGTCTTATTTAGATGTTATAATCAGTAATATTTAGTCTAATACTCTCAAATAATTTTCACAAATTAAAAATTATTATATTAATTAATTTAATTAAAGAACCATTATATTCTTAGTACAACAATTAGAATAGGTACCTAACTAAGAAACTACTCGTACAATTGCTTATTTAAATACATCAAATTTTTCGGAAGAAATAGTGAAAAAGAGGGATTAAAATGTTTTATCACCACTATAGACACCCTTTAAGTGAGATAAAAAAAATTAAATGATCAGAATATACGGGTAGGCACATATTGCTACTGTTACATAGGATAAAAGTTGGATGAGTATACCTACATACAACTATTCTCTCATTCTCTATTCCTCTTTATACACATATAATATAATATATTATTGTTATAATGATACAGGATTTGATTAATTTTTCATCTATTAGTCCTCTTCCTCCACAGTGCTAATGTGCAAGCTACACATTTGTTTCATAGTTCGGAAATTTCATGTTTCGTTTTTTTTTTCATTTTATTATTTTTTCATATTTTTTAGGTTATTTTCGTATACTTATTATAATTGATTTTACGTAATTTTTTCCACGGTGTAGGATATAATATTTTTGTAAATTCGACACGTGCGGTAAAAAAATATCATCACCGGCAAATATTATTCTCCAACATTACATATTTTTCTATTTTTAGATATATTATTATTTACCAGCTATTTCAAAACGAACATATATATTTTTCAAAACTGGTAATTTCTTATAGTTTTTAGATCGACGTAATAATGCATTGTTTGTATTTGGTGGGTACTTATTTTAAGTCATCGACATTACCCTATACATAGACTATAACGGTAATTTTACTATAGGAAATATGTGTAACAACGTGACATTTTGATATAGGTATAGTATACTATATCGTATCGTATCTATATAGGTATATATATATATATATAGGTACCTACTCGCATATAGGCATTATATTATACGAGTATACTTTGCAACGACGACTAGTTGCACCAGTGTAACGCGAGTGCAGCACGCGGAACTCCTCGTCGGTGCGCGCACAACGCCAGTGGCTACAGCTATCGATCGAGGGCGAGCGTGATGTGGTGGCCTGCGATACACGCCAAAACAACATAATACAACGTAACCCACGGCGCTCGGGTGTGTTTGCGTGAGTTTTTAAAAAATTTTATTTTTTATTTTTTTTTTCCCCCATAAGAAATAATTTGCAGAAAAAAAATAATAATTATAATAAATAAACACACGTCCGCACCGTTTCGACATATATATTGTTCCGGTCGATCCCGAATCCCAGATTCGTTCCGGGGCCAATATACGCGTACATCTCGTGGGGAACATGACCGGAACACCACCTGCAGTCCTCCTCGTTGATAAGGGTGGTTCGAACGCGACGTACTGCAGTGGATGTGTTCTGGGTTCGCGGGCAAACGTCCCGGTGAGCCGTACAACCGGAAGCGACTGATACGGACTGGGCAGTCGTTTAACGGCGCGGACGACAGGACTGCGACCGGGCCAGGGAAATAATATGGAGAAGCCTGCGGCAAGTGAGTTTAAATTCGATCCGGGGGCGGTAATTCGATATGAAAGTATAATGAACACCGAATGAATCATATATTTTGTATATATATATAGGTACTATTGTATGATTGCCTAATTGATTTAAAATATAATTGATACTATACGCGATCCTCCTCAGGTGAAAAAAAAAACAAGAAATCGAGACGTGTGTGAAATCGATTCCCTCCCCCCCCCCCCATATCATTCAAATCGATTCGGACAAATTGCAAGTTAAAACCCTTAATTTGTAAATAAACTATCAATATATACATATAAATTTTGAAAAAACCGTCTTACAATTACTTACAAAATGATAGCTAGGTCCGAATAAATCGTCCGTATCGATTTTTAGGAAAATAATAGGGCGAGTAGGGGGGTGAAAGCTTTACGCACGTGACATCGAGACCGGGAGAGTATATTATAGATCCACATTCATATATATATATATATATTATGCTAAACATGCATATAAGTTATAGAGTTTAGGAGTGTTGAAATTTGTAATTCGCCACTTACAGTCTCACACCTCTCATAATAGTTTTGTTTTTAAATTTTAAACTCGTGTTTAAACGTCTTCAAAATTACCTCACTACAACACTATTTAGTATTTACTATATTGGTAGGGTTTCTTTTAATGCTCAAAATGGAAGGATGATAGATAGGTCTGTAAATTAATTTTATTTTGTATATTTGTTAACGTAAATAATATGTTCTTTATTTAATGCATCGTTGAGAAAAACAGTTTACTCGATACCAAAAAAAATACAGATATTGTAATACTGTTTATTTTGTACTTTATTTAATACGTACCTATAGCCTCCGAAAAAATGTATATATTTTATAATATTATATTCAATATTTGAAACTCCAGAGTATAATCAAACAATCAAACCAAATAGATTTTATAAATTTAAAAAAAAATCCATTTAATATATTGATAAGTGCAAAAATCTACTATAAAAAAAACTAGGGGCGTTTAGAACCCTCTAGTGAAACTTTATATGCATCAAATATGCTGTAAAGTGTTATAGTGTAAACTTTAATATGCTGTAAAGTGTCTTTAGAGTAGTTAATAATTTTTAATTTGAAATTGAAAAGAATGATAACCGTCTATTATCTATACAAACTATTCTAAAAATCATAATTTGAATCATTCATTCGCGATTATCTGTTGTCCGACTTCTGACTGATGTGGCTACAAATTACAATAAGGACGTTTTGAGTATTTTTACTATTTCAAAAAAGCCTGGGTACCAGTGTACCACATTATTTGCACAAAATATATAATACGAATCCACAAGGATAATTTTTCCAATTATATCAATAGAAAACAGCCTACTTGTATATGGGTTAGAACTATATTATTATAATCAATTCAGTCTGTTATAGAAAGTACTAAAAGTACTTATATAAATTGATATTATATATACTTGTATATAATAAGTAAATACCATTATAATGGTGCACTGATGCACTGTATTCAAAAACCTGTTTCTCGTTCAAAACACACTTCACGCCTTTTGCGTGACATCGGAGGTATATACCTAGTGGATACATCATGCAATTATTGTGACTTTTATAAGAAACATTTATTCTAGTTCTACTTTCATGGACTTTTAAATTAGGTTAAATAATTAAATTAGGCATAGGTATACCTACGTATATACATTAGATGTTATTTATTAATAATAATAAAAAAAACATTACTAAACTTTTAAGAGCTGTAGAAGAAGGTTTTATACGGATTCGGTATAATATGTTATTTAATCGAAACGCCCAGAAAATTATTTAAGTAATTCTCTACATTCACCCCTGTAACAGAGAACGTAAAACGTAAAATCAATACTATCACATCATTAATAAAAAATATACAACAATATGATGTAGGTACCTACTTACCTACTGTATAGATATAGTCAATATATTATGATGCACACATTTTCGAGTTTCACTTGAAATTATGGGCTATTTCATGGTTTGTCGTCTTATAAGTTATAACACACTATATATACACAATATATTATAATGTACACCATATATCTCAATTATAATACCTAATAGTTAATCAATAGGTACCTACTGAGTGTTATACAATGTGTATAGGAATTAATAATTTAAACCTACTTTAAGAAGTTAATGATAATTTAATATAATAATAAAAGGTGATACGTTATGCATCTTTATTAATATGTTTAAAGTTAAACCTATACAGATATGTTTATAAAATACCTTATTGTTTTTAATCAAAAATGTAAATAATAAACACTATAGTTGCAAGCAGCAACTCTATAGTATATAATCTACTTATTTTTGTAATTATATACTGTAAGACTATATACATTTTATAAAACATTACAAAAATGCAAGAGAAAATAAAATATAACACCATTGTTTGAATATTCATTTACCAGAAATAAAAAAGTTACAACCAAAAATTATATTAATTTATATTAGGTAGATAGGTATATAGTTTATATCTTACACGATATACCTATTATTATTTATACAGGTACCTACTTATAATTATTTGTAATTTGTTTTATTTACATATTATATACTCTTTATTGAATCTGAGTGCGTGTACTTTTATTTTATATAATTGTTTAGTTAAATTATTGTAAGAATGTGTAAGTTTATATAAAAACAGTATACATATTGATCGCATCTAAGTTTGACCATTGTACGACTTTTAAAGGTCAGATTAATTAAAAATAAAATATATAACTTTTATAACTGATTAAAACTTTGGTTAGCTTAGGTTAGGTAGAAATTTTAAACACTACAATAGTAATAAAATGTTGATAATTTTGTATTATACACATTTAAAATTGTTGAATTTAGTTTTAAACATTATATAGTACCTACCAACCTATCTACTAGGTACCGTTTGTACATAATTTTTGGCTCTAATCCAAATTTTAGGCTTACTTAGTTGTAAAAATATTTGAATATTGATATACAAATAGGTTGTTCAATGAGTTTGTTACCACACAAATAGGTAGGTACCACATAAAACAGTATTTGTTTTTAAAAGTATTTGAGTTAAATATGAATATTTTTTCAGTATTAAACACTAATTTTAAATATATTTCTATGTATAAAATAAATTCTTATTTTTATCTGAATAACTATAATGAAATATATATATATATATATATATATCTTATAGGTATACATTATATATATATAATATATATTATAGAGAATAGACAAATATTTTGATGAAATTATGTTCTTGAAGTTTATCAAATATTGTATAAATATAATTTAATTCAAACACTTTTAATTTTTTAAAAAGATTTTAAAGAGATTTTAGATAAGAGTAAAATATTAAATGAATTTCAATATTTATAAGTAGTATTTTGTATTACATCCTTAAGAACTATTACCTATTTTGTTTCTTACTCAATTACATTTTTAATTAAAAGTTTTAACTTTTTATTAAATAAAAAGTATTTTTTTACAGCTCTGGAGGAGTAATACGTCGTACGTATATACCTACTTAAAATAAATTATTTACCTTAAATTAACTATAGTTTTATTCTTTAATTAATTAATTAAATTATATTTTTGACTGTCCAAACAATTATTCTTAATTAGTAATATTAATAAAATAAAATTGAATATTACTATATATGTTATATTTAAAAGTTACGTTAAATAAATATACTTATTTAATTAAATTCATCATAGTAGTAAGTTATAACTTATAGATATTATAGAAATTATACTATTATATGAAGAATATTACACATTTAAAACATTAGCCAAATATTAATACTTCCTGATATGTACCTACTGATATAATAATAATAATTAACAATACTTACCTATATGGAGCTACGTATCGAATGACTTTCTCTAAGTATGGATCAATAGTGATTACATATTATTATTATTATTATTATTATTATTATTATTATTATTATATAATTATATATTATAGCATTACATTGCACATATAATTTTAGATAATCGATTTTGAAAGTAAACCAATAGGTTTTCGCGATTAATTATAATATAAAAATTTACTACCTATTCGATTCATCCACTTGATCCATGGTTTAAAAAAATTAATAAGGGATTGAATTTTTTTTATGGAAATTTGCCAAGATTGTAATTTTTTTTAACAGACTAGAAACGTCATATTTATAATGGTGCCAACAATTTTGTTACCATCAGAAACATACAATGCCAAGGGTTAACACTGTTAACAGTACATTACGTTCAGTTTATATTATTATGGTTTATACCCACCATGATATATACAAGGAATATTAAACCATAATATTTTCAACCATTCGTTGTTTAATATATTATTATTATAGTTTATGCTTTATTTACTGAAACTAGTATTATATGTACTTAAATATACTATTTTGATTTTTCATATATGTATATATCATCTTTTAAATTTTACATTCATTCGTTAAATAATTTAGTTAAGAAATAGGTCGATCCAGGGGCGTAACTAGTCGTGAGGAGGGGAATTCCTCCCCCCCAAAGTTGTTTTAGTCAGCCAAAGCCAAATTGAATTGTCAGTAGGCTAAATCAAGGGCCATATATCAGAAAACAGAAAGAAGCTGAAGACGTTTTTTTTTTTTTTTTTTGGTTCATTCAAATACGTTCAATCAGTTGGCCCAAATTAAACCCCAAAAAAAGTTACTTCGCTAAGCCCTGGGTATATCTTAAATAAAGTAACTCGTTGTAGTCGTTAAGTTAAAATGTATTTAATAAAGAAACTTACAAATTAACTTTTAATTTTTAAACTCATTACTACCCATGTTTTATGAATTTAAATTATGTAACGATATACAGTTTTTAAAACAAATCTATCTTATAGGTATAATTATATATACACTATACAGTAAGTACCTACTAATTATACGCTAATTTAAGGATTAAAGGATGAACTTATCCCTTTAAAAATTAAAAGTATAATACCCATATACAGGGACATAATTTGGGGGGGGGGGCACAGGGCAGGGACGGCGCCGGACGCTTTGCAAGAGGTGCAGTGAATCCCGACCCTCGGCGTCGAAACCGGCGGTTATTTAACCACTGACAGCCAGCAAGGGTACGTCGACGACTGGTTGTGGGCCTGTTCGTTCGACCCCCAGAAGCGACGGTATACTTGCAGGACCCGCGGGAAGTTCGACGCCTCGCACTGGTCGTTGGACTGTACATTCCAAAAGACGTGCACCCTAACCACGAATCAAGATATTATACAGGATGCCGAACGGAGATCTGTTAGGTATCATTGTTTTATCCGGTCTGAAATGTTCTTTTTACTCAATTTGACTTGCAGCGCGCTAAACGATTACAGCGGTGAATTTCGAACTAATGCGGTAAATAAAACTCGGTTATCATCAACACGAGTTCTTCAATTATAACCATTTTTTCATGGTTATCACCACAGAATAATAAAATATTAAGTTCGATTGAAAAATTGTCCCGGATTCTGAATAAATTGTTACACTGTATTAGTTCCCAATCCACCACTGCAACAAGATAGCGCAAATTGTCAATATAAGTCAAATTGTGAAAAAAGAACGTTCTGTCTTCACTTGATAAGGTACCGTTCGGCATCGTGTATATCTTAATTCGCGACCCTAACTAATTTCTTTACCACTGGATCTTAGTGTCAGTGGAGCACACACATGGTCCCGTCTCAATGCCCCGGAGGACAATCTGGACCACGGTTCCATGTCGAGGATCGACGCTTTCGACGCCGTCCCGTTTTTAAAGTCCCATGCGCACACGAACAGATAGCACGGTGTTTCGTGTCCCTTCAAAGCTCTAAGGTCAGAACCGTTGACCGGTTTGGCCTAACCGTACAGCCCGCCTGCAGAGTCCGACACCTGTGTGTTGGTATACGCAGCCTGAGCGCGTATAGGGCTCCAACACCCCCAGCTACTAATGTTATCTCAGATTCCTCCGAGAATCAGTTAATTAGTCCCGGCCGTGGAGCCTTCGCTTCTTGCTTCCACTACTAGTCTTTGTTCGTTTCACCTCCGGCTGCACGACCGTGGCGTCAACATTCGAACCGATTTCAACGATTCCCCGCTGTTAAGGCTTCGTCGGTATACGTGTATAGTCGGCCCGTTCTAGGGGTAAACACAGAATGGTTTAAATCCGTTTACCCGGTGTGCAACGGCCCCACCACTAATTTAAAAAGTGGCCTGCAAATGCTCTAATGCGCCTCCATAAAATAAAATTGGGCTGACCAAAAAAATTAAGGTTTATTTTTTTTTTTTTTTGCTTATTTACATTTTTTAAGAAGTATTTTCGTAGCATTAAAATGTGAAAAATGGCCCGATGAAATTGGCCTGCCTAAAAACTTGCACACCCAAAAAAAAAAAACTGAAATAATGCCCCAGTCTATATAATATTAATTATAACCACTTATAAATTATAGTTAACAAAATTCGACTACCTATATAGATATTATTACGATGGATTTATGAATATAATTTTTACAACATAATAACCGCAAAAATGTAAAATATTTAGTAACAAAATAAATCTATTCATGAATGTTAAATATAATTTATTTTTTACTCAGATAGTGATATAGGTACCTAGTAACAGTAGTATAAATTCTGGAAAGAGGGCAGACAGTAGTAAATCCTTAGCAAAAAGTTGTCTTTATACTCAAAATATGGAGCGAATAGGAATAACAGTATGTTTTTTTATAAAAAAATAAGATGTTATTCATCATTTGTATAATAGCATTAAAAATGTTGAATTGTAACAAAAAAAAAAGTATTGTATTAATTAAATGAGTGTTTAAAACATATTACATAAAATCGTGTATTCACATTATTATATAATATATACCTATTATGTTATAGAATATTCTAATTATTCTTATATTCGACCCATTATCTAGTACAGCGGTTCCCAACCTTTTATGAGCGTGACCCTAACATTTTAAATTTAACTTTTGGCGACCCCCCCCCTCAATAAAAAAATCATAACTGCAAACATAACTTTCATTTATTTATTATTAATATTAAATTGATAAATATGTATATTTATCTACCCTCAAATAACTAAATAAAATAAATTTAGAAAAAT